>OMKZ01027397.1:0-11303 GCA_900302535.1 Neoniphon sammara
CACCCCCACCCCCACCCCTCCTCCTTATTTATTTCATTGGTCCTTGCACCTGTCAATCAAATTGTTGAAGGAGCACACTACTTCCCCCTTTCCCTGTCTTTCCCTGTGTTGTTGTAGCCTGCACCCTCCTTCCCTCCCCATTCTCTCCTGGTCTTTGTTTACATCTCAGTTTGCACAAAATGGACAATTCAGAAGACGTGTACTGCATCTTGACATCTTGACATCTCACTCTGCCCCGCCCCCTTTACTTCTCTCCTCCGTGTATGAGATGTGTATACTAATCAGCAATCAAGTGGACCTGGAATTTTGTTCTCGGTGCACGATCCGATGACAAAGCACTGACAAGCCAACACTAAACACGGCTCTTGGACGTGGGAGAAAAAAAAACTACACAAAAACTGACAGGAATAAAATAGACTGCCTTATCAAAGCCAAGGGGAAGAAGACAGTAACACCTATGCACAGCCCCGGCTTCTCTCAGGCAGACGGAGGTGAACGCCCCTCTCTCCCTCCAAACTTGAATTGTGAGCTGTGTTTGTAAAAATGAATTTAAAAAAATAAAAATAAAAAAACAAGTCTTCATTTGAATGGTTGTGTGGAAGGGGGCGGCCTCATGGAATATGAAGAATCCAATCCTAGAGCCACCTTTTCAGAACTGTTAACTGTTGTCTTTAAAAATATAAATAAAAAAAGAGCAACGAGTATTATTGTTTTGAGGGAGAGAAAATTACTGCAGATTTTGTGTGTAAATGTTCCAATGGTGCGTACGTCATATGAGTGAATTACGAAGAGCCAGTGTATATTAACCCTTAAAAGAAGCTCAGTATGTGACATTCTTCATGCTTTACGAGAAGTGGCACAGCGCTGCCCCACATACAGTAACTCATAAATAGGGCACATCTGTTGAAGGGTCTTTGGACAATTGTGACCAAGATTTTTTTTTATTATTATTTTTAAATACTGTGTGATGTGGGTGCTGTGTCCTGCTGCTTCAAGTAAAGTGTTTTCATTTCAAGTCCTGTGTAAATTACCTCTGCAAATGACAAAAGCAGCTCTTCTGTATGAAATGTTGTTCTTTTTTTTGTTTTTTCATTTTTAAAAAAAATATATTTCCTTTTAAGTGTTGAAAGTAAACTGCCTTCTGACTCTGTCTTCCTCTTGATTTATGATGTGTGAGTGTGTGTTGAGGTGAGGGGATGGCGGTATTTGTGTAATTATTTGTGTACATAATAATTACCAAAATAACTGGCATTTTAGGTTCTTTTGTAGCACAAAGAAAGTGCAAAAAAAAAAAATCAAGTGGTGTCCAAAATGTTGCATACTGTGATAGAATTCCTGCAGTGTTTTTCATTCGATCTTAAAGTGATAGTTCTTAAAGTTAATACTTCAAAAATGGGGCAAGTATTTCTTAAAGAAGTAGTCCGCCCATTTTGGAGGCAAGGAGGTTTGAATGAGCGTCGCTAATGATTCACATGTTGCTGTGCATCCTTCCAAACAGTATCGGTGAAGCATGCGTTCTCGTGACAGGCGGAGTTGATGGGTCAAACTTGGAGGATCTATTATACTCGTATGGATACCACTGTATGTGTAAAAATCTGAACTATCACTTTAAACACTGTAAAACCACTATTTAAATGATTGTTTCCCGGAAAAAAAAAGTTTCTAATTGGATTTTGTTCTGCCTATAACCAGTCAGCATTTTCTTATTGGATTTCTTAATGATCCCTATTTAACGAGGGATGAACCCATAGATATTACTATGTAAATCTACTCTATATTCAATGTCATGCCCTTGGACACACAAGAAAAGCACAATGAAGGTCTTAACAAAATCATATTCATCTCATAAATATCACACAACATTGCATTGTTTATCATAGTCATATTCTTTCTACACCAGCCCGTTCTTTGTAAACCCTGTCATTGATAAACTCATGCAAAAATAAAGCTCAATTGAAACACAAACAGCTGCCAGGCCCTGATATGTAGCACAGGAACACTCAATAAACAGATTTTTTTCCTTCATGTATCGATTTCAGGCTCAGTTTTCAAGGAAACCCAAGTGCAAGGTCATTAAAAAGGGATTGGAAACACTCGGTGGAATCTATATGGGGTTTGCTGGTGGAATCCAAGGCCTGTGCTAGCATGATGCCCTCTGGATAGATAAACGTGCACTTGTGCATGCACAATTGAATTCAAGGTGGCAGAGCGTGGGCCGTAAACCCAGACAGTACTGTATCATGAAGGGGAACTTGTAATCCTGCTAGTAATTTTCACATTAATTATTAGGATCATCCAGTGTAATCATCCAAGCTAATCTTTTATCATTCCATTGCTTGACCAAAAGATTCATGTACTGAAATTAATGCTGTGAAAAATCATCTACAGATTGTGCAGTGATAATAATGCAATTTACAGTGTTCTCTTGCTGGTCTGGAAATGTACTGAAAATGAACTTGACCATTTTTGTAACCTTTGCAGATTGCACAAGAGAATGGAAATATTTGGCAAAACACAAATCAGATCAAATCAGGTTTTGATAAATCTGCAGGGTGTCTGCAGGCCTTTGGAATATTAAAATGTCTTAAATTCAATTTTATAAATGTTAGGCTGCAAATACTCTTATATTTGTGAATTTGTGAATTAGTTTTAGTGTAAACATACTGCCTCCATACTTACTGCTGAGAAAACTACATACCCCACCTCAATCCTTGTACTTTGCTGTCTTAGCTTCTATTGAAAAAATGTCACGCTTAGTTTTATAACAAAAGCGCATTGCTATATAACCTATAAGGGAAACTATAATAACAGTTCACACAACCATCTAGTCAATAACCGACCAATAAACATGGTACTTAACTGTGATGCTTATTTGAAATGAATCAAAGAAAAATATGATTTTTCCAAAATAACTCTTTAAGAATAATTTTAGTATTTTTAAACCTAGTCCATATGTTCCCATCTTTTGGGGTATAAATGATTACCACAGGCAATTTTTTTTGCAATCGGTCCGATATTGAGCGAGAACCACAACCGCGAAATGGCTGTAATCCATCGGGGCATTTCTCCGCATCAAAGTACGTCCACTAAAAGTATTTGTTTTTATCCACTCACAGGCTCAAATTGTTATTATAAGAGAACGACAACTTTATGGAAAGAATCTTAAGTCTTGATGGAGAAGAAGTCTCGCTCTGAAATCTCGCGGGAGGTGAGAGGAAAACATCAGTGTAAACATGAGAAATGAGCGCATTGATATATTGGTTGAGAGCCTTCCGGGGAAGAGGGGAGTACTGAAAGCATAGCTTAGCTCTACCTGAAAGATAAAAATAATAATAAACAGTGGTTCGTGTTTGCACAGTTAACAGAATGTCGCAGACTACTGTTGTTGGATTGGGACAAGCTGAAGTTGTGGCTAGTTGTGCTACAAATAAATGCTAACACTCCTGTCCGAACACCGCGCCTCAGACCACCGGGTCTGCAGCGACTATGTGGACCGTTACTGCCAGCCAAAGAAGAGGAGGAAGCCCACGGAAAAATGAGGAGAGACCTGCTGCACACAGAGTGAAGGTAATGCGCTTTCCATAATGTTGTCATGTACTTATAATATTAATCTGAGACTGTCAGTGGCAAAAACAAACTTTTAGTGGACGTACTTTGGCGCGGACAGGTTGCCCCATTGGATTACTTGCCGGTTTTGCTCCTATTAATCATTTAGATCCAAAAAGATGGGAAAATAGGGCCAAGGTTTTAAAAATAATAAGAAAGAAATACAATATAAAAATAATTTAAAAATATAACAAGAAATATCTTTTAAATGTTATCGAGATCTAAAATGGTTTCAGTCGGCACTATATACCTTCAGATACCTGATATTATCTGTCGTGAGGAATATATTCAGCTCTGGAATGATAAGGACTAGTTGATTAACCACGAGAAATTTAGAAATTCAAAGTTTGGAAAAAGCCTGATATTGTAGATGAAAATATGTAGTATTTTTAAAGATTGTAATAAAAATCAAACCACTCAAACATGTCACAGTATATTTCTTTTCTTTTCAGTTATATTTCTCCACTCTCCTACTTCACACTTTTCCATTTCAAAGGCTAAACCGTCTCATGTGAATCAGATGCTTCAGGGGTCAAACTCCTTACATTATCCATTTGATGTGATCCAGTCTTTTGACGGGTATTTTCTATCACCTGGTGTCTGCGTCTTTGTGTTAGAGAAGGACACGGGGCTGGAAAGCACAAATAATCTCAGTTTTGAAGCCTGCGATTAAAATACACATCCCGGTCGCCCTGAGCGCACAACACAGTAATGAACACAGTGCGTCTGAGTTCACAGCAAGTTCAGCATAATGAATATTAAAGCAGCAGACAGCGGTCCGGTCATCAAGGACAGGGAAAGTAACTGCCTGTATTACTGGCACATAATAAGATCAGAAACTACACAAGGTATCCAGAGTCTCAGATGTAAACGGGGCATTATAACAACAAAAAACACGTTGGTTGCCAAATATGCAACATAAAGGAGGATCTAGGGGGGCAATCAAAAATGCGTATATGCTGTTTTGGGCACTTAAATGTCAGTGTATGTAGAACTGGACCAATTAACTGGATTGAAAATTCAACAAATTGTACCACAGGGAATTGTTAATTCTTTCATTCTTCAGGTTGAGGGACGGTGACTATTGTTTGTCTTCCCCCTGGCTCCTGGATTTGTCTCTTGAGAGAGTTCTACACGCTGAAAAAAAAAAGAAAAGAAAAAAAAAGAGCGTCATAGAGAGGAGTTGATATGTTTCTCATCTGTGCTGCTGTTTTAACAGTCCCAAGGTTCCTCAAAGAATAAAAAAAAAAAAAAAAAAAACAGTTGAGAGGAAGGTCGCCGAACGAGTTCTGGACACTTCGTTCATCCGGTTTCTACCTGAAGTTTTCCAAAGAGGCTTTCACTTTGTCTGCCTGTCCTTCTATCTGTCTGAACGAGAGGGTGAACTTTGCTTCTGCATGGGAAGAAACAAGCAGGGGTATGAGATGGAAATACACCAGCAGGAGAGGACGGGGAAAGATCCTGATGTGTTTATGAGGAACTTATAGGCTTTCAGGTGGGAAGAACCCTCTGGCAGCCATATTGGAGGGGCAACAATGTAGCTATAGACCTTTTTCACAGCAGCCATTTTGACATGAAATAGTAGGGCAACTAATGACACTAATGAAGGTTCTGTTCCATTTAACCCTGGTTCTGTTAGACCTAAATGGAACAGAACCTTCATTAATGTCATTAGCAACACCTGTGTTTACCCTGCTATTTAATGTCAAAATGGCTTCTGCGAAAAAGGTCTATTGAGAAGGTCAGGCTTGTGAGATAAGCAGATACACAAAATTGTTGATGCCTTATCTTTCATACCAGTCAACACTTTGTAGAGTAAGAACAGTCCATGATGGTTTTGAGACTGCCATGCCTTTTGAAAGCCAGCATACCATGTAAAGATTGAAAAGCTCTATGGACTCTGGCCTTCGATGAGGCCTTGGTCTCAGCTCATACTGTGTCAGTAACATGTGTCTACTTGTTGACAGTATTCTGTTTGTATTGGTGTGTTTGCTTGGAGCGACTTAATGCATCATTGTGGACGAGCTCTGTGTCTCATTGGAGCGTCCTGTAGAAGGCAGTGTATGCGCTCTTGTGTGTTTACCAATCATGTTAAAGACGCTGCAGACCAATCTCAGCAATAACACTTCTACCTGGCTGGGGATTGAACCGTACTCAGATTGTCAGGTAGTGACTCACAGCCCAGCTGCTCATCCTGCTGGGCGAATTCTGCCTCCTTTCAACATCTTATGTCTACAAGGGTTCACACTATTGATAACAATAAGACAGAAACACTTCAAAGAGATTGAGATTCAAACCAGGAGGCTAATACATTCCAGCTCAACACTCACTGAGCTGCAGCCACAACTCTCATTCTCCTTCTTTTTGAGCTTCTATCTGCTGTTTAAACTACTGATAATGGGGAATATCATCACATCTTTGAGCACGGCTTGTACTTTATATTCACAGCTTAGAAGATTTGACATTGCAGAACTTGAAAACAATGCAGCACTCGGGGCCTGAACATTGAATCCTGCAGCTTACCTCACCGATTTACCTTCCATCTCTTCCTCGTCTCCATTCAGGGGCGGCCTGGCCATCTGGAGCAGCAGCAGCCTCCCTGCAGGTGAGCCCAGCACCACCAGGACAAAAAAAGATGGGTCTCATGCTGTTTGGTAGTCCCGCAGCAGACTGGCAGCGGTGCATTTGGGAACAGAACTGCAAAGGTACGAGCAAAATGTGGATTTGTTGCAATGCATAAAACAACTATTCACACACCATATAAACACACAATGCCAGTTGATAAGACGAGACATGGAGCAAAGTGCAAAATATGGCACTCTTGTGATGATAATTCACCATTTCGTGGGGAAAAAAAAAAGTTCATCATCTGAAGAAACATGGATGATGTCTCCTCTTAAATTAGCAAAAATCACTACTACTCTTTAAAATATAATTAAAATCCCCCTCCATCCCAGTCTCCTAATTTGCAGCTTGTAGGACTAAAATATGTCAATAAAATACATCTGTATTTTTGGAACTCCACTTTCGAGGATTTTTTTGCATTTGAACTTAAAGGATCAGATGGAAAACTGATAAGGTTGAGGGAAAAAAAATGACCTTTGGCCTCGCTTAGCCCTTTCAACACCCCCATGGTCTCATCTGAAAACGAGGCTGTTTCTTCTTAATTCCTGAAAAGTGGACACTTTTTGGAGATAAAGGGGTTTTCACCTGACAGCGGTGATGTGCTGCCGTCCCTGTGTCCGAGGTCGATCCCATCACTCCTCTGGGACGGGCTGAGGTGACGGCTGACTGATGTTTTACCTCAGGAGACGGACAGATAGGCTTGATGGAATAACTCAGCGCCAAATGGACCGAGCAGTTTGCTGGCTCATCTCAGGGCCTCGCTCCTGTTTTTCGACCGCGGACCCCGGCTTTCGAGCAGGGATAGGTGGTTGTTTGACTTTGGCGGTTATAAATTGCTCGCTGGGAGCTGAGAAAGCAGGAAATCCTGTGGTAGAGCAAGAAGTCAGCACCCACTAGTGAACCGTCGTCACCCCGGGACTGGCTGTGGTCTGTGTTTTGATATGATGGATATTGGAGACATTTTTCTTCACTCTGATATTTACAGCCTGAGCTACAATACTGACACAAAGACAGTATGTGGTAGACAGAGTGTCATCCCACACAGAACGACTCCACAGGTCGTTCGTTTTTACCCTGTAAAACAACCAAGAGGAGCGTTTTCTAAATTAGCACCCCTAACAGCAGCGGCCTTATAAGATCTCTTGAATTCAGAATTAATATGAATTTTGTTTTATGTGCAGAAAGTGATAGTTTTTTGATCAGATGCTGCCTGCCACAGAATTATGCTCAACTATCTGTGCAAAAAGGAATGGCATTGGTCTCAAAAAAAAGATTAATGCATCCCTAACTGTAATTGAAGCCTGTATTTTCTAGTTGCATTCAAAGCGGAGGGTGCATGTCACCTTGCTAGTGAAGCACTTGGGAGTTTCATAGCACAGACCGAGGCTTCAAGTGAGTTTTGAAAAATTTCTGGGTGTTGCTGATTTGCTTTCAAAGCCATTCTTTGCTCTTCTTTATGTAACCCTGGATGAGATACCATAGCGCTTTGGCACACACCTGTTGATTACACTGTCACACTGTCACAGAAAAAGGTTTCAAAAATGATATTAAGTCACAGTACCTGGCTACACATTTGACAGTTTTATGTAGATGAATATATTTCTGGTTTGGCGTTGATAACCAGACATTTTATAACTTGAAATACAAGTTGTTAAAAGTGTGTTGTCCGTTGTTTTTATAGGGTCTTGTAGTTATTCTTTGTCACTTGTTTAAAATCAGCTACCTCTCTTGGTACTAGAACAGACATGGTTTCCACAGTCATAGAAAACCTGGAAAAGTCATGGAATTATAAAATCTCATTTTCCAGGCCTGGATAAGTCATGAAATTACATTTCCCAGGCCTGGAAAAGTCATGAAATTAAGTCAAATCATCAAAAGTTTTGGAAGAGTCATGGAATTTAATTTTATTGTCTGAATTGAAATAAATTACAGTCATCTTCCATGGATAATCTTCAGGCCGTGACACATCAAGCCGATGGCCGGCCGTCGGCCATTGTCAAGCTGTCGTTGAGCATCTGTGGCCGTAGTTTTTGCGGTGTGTCCCGCGTCGTTGGCACTAGTTGGACCCGTCGGCGGCTTTTCGGGATCCGAGTTGCTATATTACAAAACCGTCTGTGGTGAGCGACAGTGATGTGAGAACGGTAAGCAGATGTTGCTTTGTTTACAGTTTGTATATCCACATTTCTAGGGCTTCCTGCAGGGGCAGAACGTACGTGCTAGTTGGCCGTTGGCTGTAGTCTTTGCGGTGTGTTCAAGTTCAACTTTTTGGCCCCGACGCAGGCGACATGAGGCGACTCAGCAGTTGGCCTTCATCTGCACTAGTTCTTTGACGTCAGTTTGGTGTGTCTGGGCCTTTCCACGTAACGTTTTGATGTGCAAGTCCGAATTTCTGTAGCTGTTGGCATAACGTAACATGCGTCGATGTGTGACTACATTCTGTCAGCTTCAATTTATGAGTCCTAGAAAAGTCATGGAAAAGTTTTGAAATTTTGTCTGTGAAAATGTGTGGGGACCCTGAACACACTGTCAAATATGTCATGTCACAAAAGATGATGTTGGCTAGTCTCTATAATATAAATGCATGCTTGTAGGCAGTTGTCAGGGGGACAGAGAAGGCTTTTTGTCAGCATGCTGCTGAGGGCTTGGCCTGTGTTTAGTTCAGTGAAGACTAACTTGATAGTGTACGCACTCTTGTCAAAGTTGTTGGATTCTACCCTCCACAAAAGGCCATACAAGACAGACTGAATATATTTTTGATGTCCTGTTACCAGAGGTATTTTTTCTTATGAAGACATTATTTTTGTGTTAGAATCTTGGCCAAGTATGTTTGTCAGTTATAGACATGTTTATTTTTGTCCCTTGGCACCTTATTGGTGCAAATTATTAAAGCAATGACAAGATTATATTGTCCAATATCCTTTCTACTGCCTTCCCCCTTTTTCATTTTTACTGTTCACCTCACAGGCCACTCTTCATGTGCCGGCTGCCTTACACCACACTCCCCTGGACGAAGCAAAAATGTGTCAACAGGGGACACAGAATGACAAGAGGTGAGATCAAGACGCAGTTGCTGATTATGTACAATGTACTCAACAATCAGTAAAAATCTAGATGGCGATTCTGTTTCATCGTTTGCATTCTTGTTGTGGCCTGTTCGAATGTTCTCAGTGATTGGACGTATTTGGCTGGGACTTGATGAGGAATTTGGAAGAGGAAGCCCGGCAAAAGCTTCAAGAGACAGCCAACAAAATGAAGTCTGCATTGGAGTCCCCAGGCTTCATAAAGAGACTCTCGTGAACTCATTCAGAGCCAGCACATCCCCTAGTGGGCCTATGAAGGAGGATTTTGTCTCAGCCATTGGTTTGTACATGTGGAAATAATCAACAGATCAAATGTACATTATAGGAATTAAAACATCTGGCAAAGGTCTAATGACAGAAAAATATTGTATTTGAAAACACTGCTTGTTTGTTGGTGAAATCTATGATTGAAAAGCAAATTTGACAGGTCAGAATGGCTATTTTTTTTTCTTTTTTCATATTGCATATTAGTAATGAAGGGCATATTTGGTGTAATTTCTCACAGAGTACTTTTGCCATATATACCTAGCTGTGTTATTAAGCAAGCTTCAGTTATAAATACCTGACCCGTAATTAAATAGAAAAGTAGGCATTATTATAAAATGAATATAAGGGAAATTGTAGACAGGCAAATAGTGGAATTAAAAGAATGAATTGTCTGTCTTACAAGAAGGAAGATGCTTTATTGTGTTGGGCTTGATGAAGAGTGGGTGTTGCTGTTGTCTGTCTGTCAATTTCAGCTGAGGCCTTGTGATGTTCATCACGTGGAGGAGTCTAAATGTCTCAGAGCCACGCTTGGAGTCTGAACCCTGACCAATAAAAGCAGAAAATAACTTTGATTGTTACAGTTTGATGAATGATAAGGACTGGAAATAAATGTTTACCAAGTGTCCAAGAAACTTCCAAATATTTTAAGTGTTTGAATGCCAGGACCGGCACATAACATTTCAGCCTGAATGCAGTTCAAAACAGAGATGAGTATTGTCAGAGCTCAGAGGCCAACCTTGCAATTCCAGCTGGACATGACAATCTTCTCCCGTTGAGCTTTTCCCTTCCTGTGGGGTTGTGTATTGTGGTTATGTGTCTCACAGCATTTGTAAAATCAAACTTCTCAGCTGTCAGCAATCACACATTTTCTTCAGGAAATGCTCATTTTCTATAATTAAACAGATAATATTAAATAAACTTCTGTCTTCTGTCTCATATGTATACATTAAACAGTTGTATGATATAAATGAACATAAGGTCTGGGGTTTTTCCATTGGATTAGACACCAATGTTTTCTTTTTTTGTGGATCATGTGGTAACAAGAATATTTTTTAAGGTTAAAGTAACTATCAAGCTTTTAAAATAGAAAAATATTTCCACATAATTTATTAATCTTTTGCACAGAAATACATTTGCAGAAAAAAATGTTTCAGTGGAAAACGGCCACCAGATGGCAGCAACATTCAGTGACGGATCAAATATGCAAATTAAGGAGGGCGGTCCTGTACCCATGAGCCAATCATAATAGCGAGCGTTCCTCTACGAACCAATCAAAGCAAGGGGGCGTTCCCTTGTTCGCGATAAGCCCCGCCCCCTCGGCCGCAACTACACCTCCTCAAAAATGGCCTTTGGAGGAGGCGGAGGTGGATTGGCTGGCCACAAATACACTCGTCTTTCACGCGGCAGACCCGTGTTCGATACCCGCGCGAAACACGGCGGGGGTTCATTATCAGATGCTTAAGATCCTGTGTGTTTAATATTGTGACCTTTTCTCAACTTTTCCAACACTAAAATTAACCAAGCACTGAGCATTTTTTATTTGTCTGTGCGCATGCGCGCAGCGGCTTTAAGGCACCACGGGTCTTAGTGCGCATGCGCGCAAAGCCTTGGTCTTAGCGCGCATGCGCACAGACAAATAAAAAATGCTCAGTGCTTGGTTAATTTTAGTGTTGGAAAAGTTGAGAAAAGGTCACAATATTAAACACACAGGATCTTAAGCATCTG
>OMKZ01027399.1:0-21372 GCA_900302535.1 Neoniphon sammara
GTAAATAGAATAGTTAAAATGTATGGATGCCAAGTTGAGGTTAAAAGCAGAGATCAGCTGTAGTTGTAGCAAGCTGTGTCTCTCAGGCGGAGAGCCGCGACACAGGTAACTCATGAACATGAAGTTCCAGATGATTACTTACGATCCGAACATCTGATGACTAAAAACTTTAACAATTATAAAATATATAGATAAAACAACCAGGATTTAACAACCAGGGTATCTCATGGTTCTGTGTGAGTGAACTGTCCATACCTACAGTGACAGCAACTTCAAACGGAAACTAAAGTTGAACAACAAAATGTAGCAATATCTGTGTTGCATTAATGTTAACTTTCTGTCGAACATTGGACAGTTTTACAATCTCCAACCATTAACACTGTTACTAACCCAGGCCAGTCTGAAGCAAACTCAACATTTTTAGTTTCATTTTAGCTTTAATTGGCGGTTAGTCTCCGACAGAGCCTAAGTAGATACTACTAAATGACCATAGAAATATTATAGCAACAGGCTAGACTATTCACTCTCTGCTCTCCTAGAGGATGGAGAGGGGGGATGACAGGTTTATAAGGGGGATACATTTTGATAACAAGGGGGATGGCATCCCCCCCCTCAAATCACCTACTGGCCATATAACGTTACACAGGGCTCTCAAGTTTTGAATGCCAGCAAGAGAAATTAATGCACCAGAGAAATTTACCGGTATATTTTTTTTTCAGCATGAGAAATACAATGTGTGGCGGGAGTGCGTGACAAAAGACCACAAAGCCTGACTGTCACGCTCAATGTGTGAGACTTGAGAGCCCTGCGTTACAACCTAGCACTGCCGGTGAGTCCATTAGCACTGTGAACAACCCCATTAACTCTGCTAGTGAGCCGTTAATGCTGCTAACACCCTCCCCGTTAGCTGCGTGGATTTTTTATCTTTGAGGAATCACCTATGAGGAGCATCTTTGCCTTGTTGAATATATCTGGGACCCCGACCAGATCCAAATAAAATGTCTTGTCCTGCTCTAGCTGCTAGTCAACCGCAGTCTACAGGCTTCGATCGGGCCCTTATGGAAAACACGCTAGCAAACCTAGCTGCTAATGTAATTCTAGTCAAAAGGTTTAGGCCCATGCTTAACTCGGCTCACCGTCCTTTCCTCCTGGAATCTAAATTCAGTACATTCTAAAATATCCAATGGAACATTTTAATTACATGTATATGGAATGTGACTTTCAAAGCCTTACTTACCTTTTTCTGTGCAGTTGTTAAAACGGCGCAATGGAATTCAGATGTGTGCTCTGTGTGCACAGCCTCACTAAGTCACGTTGTCCATTTAAATCTCAAAGTGTAATTGCACGGTGCATCTTTCTTCTTCTTTAATGTTTATTGGCGGCTGCAAACCAGTTGAGGTGCATTACCGCCACCAACTGGACTGGAGTGGACAATATTATACCTCAGCAATTACACCATCGGCTTTGGTCATATTGATGTCAGATGAAACAGGTTGTTTTTTTTTTTTAACTATATATTGAATTTATCTAATCATATTAAAATGGGCAAACTTTGAAATAATAATAATGTAAAAATACTATAATAATAATAATAATAATAATAACATCAATATGGTAACATAAATAATAGTAATAATAATACAAAAAGTATTGATGGTTGTAGACATTATGTTGATTCAACATACACGTCATTCAACAATGACATTTCAGTGTTGAATCATAAGTAATTTATCAACACTTCTTAAACCATTTAATGCTCAACGTTGTTTTGATGTTGAAATAACATTGGCTCTTCAACTGACTTATTTCTACAAATTTACAAAAGGGAGAATTTATTTATGGTTGTCGACATTATGTTGATTCAACATACAACTCATCCAACGTTGACATTTCAACGTTGAATCATCAGTAATTTATAAACACTTCTTCAACCGTTTTATGTTCAATGCTGTTTGATGTTGAAATAATTCTTTCTTAAACTGACATTATTTCAACAACATTTAAACGTTGAGTGTCGGTAAAATGCCAGCTGGGCTGGAAGTGGAGCAGCTAATCTGACTGATGAAATTATCCTGCACTGACCGCACTGCTCAGCTGCCACATTTACTTATTCGAGGTAACGTTCATACCCTCAAAACTATGGTGTTTTTTGAAAAATAAGCATTATTAAAATGTCAACATCCAGAAAAGAATAGGCCAAAATATGACACAAAATGTATTTAGCTATACCAAATACCAACCTACTTCAGTGCTGAATTTGACAATCATCCCCTATGTGACGTCACCAGTGGAGATATAAAAAAAAAACTAAATACTTTTTTGTGGGGTTTTGGTTGGTGGGGCTTTTCGCTCCTCTCCGTTCCTGCCAGTACGACCCCAAAAAATACGCAAATATAGATTTTTATTCTCAGTTAATGTTTTTGGTAGCAGAAGCCATTAAATTTGATTAAAAATTTAATCTGCACATTGCTCTTAAGCAATATTGTGGATTCCCCTGAAAACTGTAAGTGGCAACTCTTACTTATGGATCTGGGCACCACAATACCATGTCTTTGCCTTGCCAACTTCACAAATTCATGTTGTCCAAATAGTTCACCCAAATACTAGATCAACGTAGGGCTCTGTGAGAGGGGAAAATCTAGGTAATGAGGTCAGTATTGGACTTTTGGATCCAAAGACCAATTGTTTGGTTTCAGAACGCTTGGATTATGCTGTTCTGGTCATTTCTCAAAGGAAATACTCTCCTAAAGAGGGGAAGCACTTTGTTGTATGTTGTATACATTGTAAAGGAAATTACAATAGTTGAAGTAGGAAAATGGGCAATTTAATGGGGATTCATATTACCATATAGCAAAAGCACAGGTAATATGCTTCTCAGGACATTACAAGGTTACATCTGTGACATTAAAATTGTCTGGGCTATCATTAGAATAGGGGAAAGTAATTAGCCTACATTCCTTGCCGTTTGGCTTGATGAAAAGCTCACTTGGAACTGTCATATAGATAAGATCAGGAATATTTGTAAAATGGTGAATAATGTACTTTCCTGTAGTTCAAGACAGGACAGAAGGACCTCACACTACAAAATACGTATTGGACACTTATGAGGTCAGTTAGGATTATGGGTGTATTTCATATGCCATTTAGATGCTAGATGTAATACTGGTCCACAATCAGATCTTCAATGGAGCTTTTAAAGGTGCATTACACAAAATGGATGAGGGTAGACTGAGGTGATGGCTGTTAGATTCAGCTGACAAAAACATGCAATGAGCATGTAGTCTACCAGTGAGTTGGCCTGGTGATGAGAGCCATATAGACTCAACCATCAACTTTTTGTGGGGAAAAAAATGTCATTTGATTCTAAACAGTCTTAACTGCAATCGAATCTCAGCAATTTTGAATAATGCAGCATTAAATCATCACTTATATCTGCATTACAAGTGGGTTTTTCAGTGGGTGGAGTAGAACAAATTAAATAAGGTAGAAATTTGTTCCGACTGCTTGTCAGCCAGGTCAACAGACAGACAAGATATTTTAATAGATATTTTCAGTTGATGTACAGGTTGCAAAATGAAAACAAATAATTCATCTTCCTTTGGGCAGCTGCCCTTGTCAGTATGGAGGGAAATGAAGAGTTAGATATTCTAGCCCAACAGACTTTAAGGCTGCAAACAGTGTTCCAAAAAGCTGAGGCTAAAGCTTTAACAAAATCTAATTTGAATAGTCTGGCAAGAATATTAGGATGATAACGACAAGGGTAGACATCTGTATAATACTCAAAGATATTGATTCTGGGAGAAAGAGGAGAAGGCGCAGAAGGCAAGAGAACATTATAGCCCATTTAAGAACTAGAAAAATGTGTTCAGTAGAGCGCAGAACTCTGCCAGGGAGGCAGATCTGGTATTCGTCTTATTCACCTCGCCACCGTGTTTGTTAACTGATGTCATGAGGGGTATCAGAGGCGCAAGTGCCATAGACGGCGATGTTAAAACTAGGCTATAAAAATACTATTTCCAGAGTGGGGTTAATCACAGTGACAAACAAAACCTTTCCCACAGCCAAGATATTTTTTCTTGTCATTGGTGTGCTGCTTTGAATGAAAGTCAATCAGAACAGCCACTCGCCTCCATTCATTTTATATCATGAAAACTGTGACGATTAAACACACCTCCTTGGGGGAAGTAATAAGACATACAGGGCTCAAGGGCACTCTTCATAAGATAGGGAAAGACTTCACAGGAGATTGCAAACATTGTAATAACCCAAGAAGAGCAGAGTAAGTACTGCTACATTGTAGAAGGTATAATGAGGAGCAAACTATTATGATTTGTTATTCAAGGAAGGAAAAAAAAAACTTTCACATTAGAGAGCCCTCTTGGAAATGCGTCAAGCAAAGCATTTGGTGAAACATTAGTGTATGTTAGTTTATATATCCTCATCTCAAAGCGAGGCAAGTGCCAGTCGTCATCCATCTATGTTGACAGCCAATATCATCTTGACACTTAAATACATTTGTTAAGTGTTAAGTGCATTGTTGTCCTGCATCAGATCATCTCTGCCCCTCAAAACGTGTCCAAGAAGACTCGCTCACCTTGCTGTTTCTCACAGGCAAGCAAAAACCTCTGAGCGCACTGTTATTGTATTTCTTAGCCAGCTGTGTGGAAGATATTGTTGGATGTAGTTTAAAGTAGAGCTGCGTGCTGCCCTGGCAAGCAGCCTCGTCTGTGGTGAGGTCCCTTCACTGCCTGTTGTGTTTTAGAAGCACTGGAGGACTATCTTTCGCCTGTTTGGGGTGAACTCACTGGTGGTTGGTAAGTTTTGTGTCCCTAGATACTCCTTAGCGTAGCCTGCCTTTCCTCAGCCCACAAGCACTTCTTTGCTTTCCTCAACTTTGGATTTAGCTTTTTTACACTGGAAGCATTTTTTTTAAGAAGTTGAATTTTGACCAGTTAAATGGACATTTATTGACCTGTTCCTGCCACAGCTGCCTCTAGTTCATGACACACTCAAAATCATTTTTTTGTGATTGGAATTCTATCTCTGTCTTACTTATTTAACCTGTGTTGTCTGATCGAGGCATTAGGATTTCTCTTGCACACTTTGGATCATATTTTCTTTGGATAAATTCCTTAAGTGCCATTGTATGGTACTTCTAAGCATTTCTTCCACCATTCTGTTACCTTCAGATAAAGATAAAAAAAAATGTCCTATGTGATTAAGAGTCTTAATTGTTCACACAGAGGATACTCAGGTTGTGACAGAACATTTTAGGCTACAAATTGTGGTCTCTGTTTCTACACGTGACACATACAGACTGCAGATGGTAATAATGCAGTGGTCCTCTGGTGATTGTGGTCAAAGCTCAGTGAGAAAGGTCATGGGTTTTTCAGTGTGAATCTGATGTAACATTGTGAAGTAAACACTGAATAGCAGGGTTTCTGTCTTCACATAAAACCAGTGTGGATTGTAAATAGTTGTAGACTGCTAAAGACGAAGTTTTTTTTAGGACGTTTCATTGCGGTTTGTAGTTGATAATTAACTTTTTTTTTCTTTTTTTTTTTTTAAGGCAGGGGACATGGAGTTAATTAATTGTGATAACATATTTTGCAATAGTCAATGTACCATTAGATATTATCCAGAAACTGAAACAAACAGAAGGGGTGCGATAGCTGTCACAGCTGATCTGGCTTTGCATCATGCTGCTGCTGCTGCTGAAAGATGAATTGTTGGAGCCTGTCTGCATTACAGTGTGTCTCATGTCTTAAATGTTTAATGTTCTGTAAATGTATATAAAACTAAAACTGCACCTTTACTAAGGGACACCGTACCATAGACTCATAAACTGTGTCTAACAAGTTTAATACTTTAAAAAAAAAAAAATCAAGATTTTAATCAATACAAATTTTGTCCAACATATTAAACTACTTTGAAAATGTTTTTATTATCAAATGGAAGGCAAATGTAACCAAATCATTGTGCATATGTCATTGACATTATTATTGTTATTACTTTTACTGTTAGCTCAAACCAAAGGGGTAGTTTAACAGTTATCCATGTATATTACAGGCTAATACATGTAATGTTGTGTTTTGGTGGAGTATATGAAGACAAAGAACTGCAAAAGCGGTAAACTCTGGCTTTAAATGCTTAATTGTTACAGGATGTGTCATGGATAAGATACTGGATGGATTTCTGCTAGTGAAATGTGGAAAAGAGACTATTCAGTGTAGCATGTTGCCTAATCAGAAACATGACAGCACAGTGTGTTTTTACATTTGTGCTGTGTATGTTCATGTGCATTTCTGTGTAATGTACAGCATCAGATTATAGCAGAATGTTATGGTCTTGACAAACCTAATAGGTTTAGCCAGCAGGGTGATTGTAATGCATTTATTTCTGGGCAGCATTACAAAACCTCCCACACAATAGTTGTCCATGCCAGTCATAGGATGAGACACTTCCAGTTTTAGCTTCAAATATACTTTTATTTTTGTGCTGTTTTTAACTACTTTTGCACTTGAAAATGTTTTTGTCATACAGGTGTGGGCCTCAGTGGCAGGCCATCCAAAATCAAAGTTTGACTATGCCTGTGAATTAGTTTTTAGCTCTGAGTTTTTGGCTTCCTTCCTTTCTTTGCTACCCTTCTTCCTCTCTCTATGCTGTTCTTGACTCTAAGTAATAAATCATTCAGTTCAGTTGAAGCAGCTGGGAGCATACTCACATGGTCTCTGTGACCTAGAAATACCAGCAGCTTTCTTCTCCACATGGTTGGCTCTTTGACAGAGCTCCTTCAGGTCAGCCCTGGCCCTGTCAGGCCAGCCTTTACCTTCTAGCCACTCTCTGTGTCCCTTCCACTGAGATGTACTTCAAACAGAATAATAAAATCTGAGAATGTGTGTTCATGCACAAAAGAGGGCGGGGGGCTTAATATGGTTTTCATTAGGTGGATACCTTAATGGGGCTTGAACTGAAGGATATTTAAAGTGAGGGATAAGTAGGAATTCAGTCTATCTTAATGGATTTTATGAAATAAGGTCTCTCTAAAATGAATGTTCTGATTGGCAGCAATATTAATTCATTTCACATTTGTTTAGGGTTAATATTCCTCATAGAGAATATTGGATTTGAGTCCTTCAAATCTTGAGATTTTTCTGCACTAGGAGTGGTTTTTGCTTTTATAGTTATTCATAAAATGTAAATAGGCAGGACATTAATAACGACAAGATGATTAACATCTAAACTAAAACTCAACCACCTGCAACAGCACATGAAGACAAGCAACAATAGACCCAAGTCTGTTGCAAGTGACTCAATCAACCAGTAATTTCCCATCCTTGACCAAGGTGGCTGTTTGTGTGAGGCTTTCCATGACTTTGCAATATGATCTATAATTAATAGTTGTATTCAGTATGTCTTGCAGTCTATTAATAAACAATAATATAGGGTGCAAAACTATTCAATGTTATGAACACTCTCAATGAACTATTGAAGTGGGAGGGGAAGTGGAAAGTTTTCAGATTCTCAATAGAGATGTTTAAATGTTTGGCAGATAGTCTGTAAATGTTTCTGTCATGTTTCTTTTTCAGTAACCTGTCTCTCATGTCAGGTGATGTTTTTGCCATCTGATACTGATTTTACAGTGTCCTACTTGAAGTGCTAATGAAGTGAGAAGCCCATATATACTATTTAATAATCAAAGGGAGAGGAAATAGAAACTGGAGTGAAATGAATACATCAGAAGCTGCATGTGTTGGTGTAGACATCTTTTTCCTTTTGTATCTTGGACAAATTTTAACACTTATGTAGTTCCTAATGTTGGGAAAGATAAACAATTTGGTGCTGTGGATAATGTTAAATAAAGGATTTACTTCAGATGTCATCTTCCTGCTGTACAGTTGGTTATTTGTTGCTGTGATTACAGACACAGGAGACTGTATACTTTTTGGAGCTCATGGGAGAATAAGCCATAAGGGAAAAAACATGCTGCTGTATACTGAGCTGGCAGTGGAGGTGGAGCAGTGAGGTTGGAAGGCCATAGTGTAGGCTACCTTGTGGGAGCTGGATGCAAAGGGCTTGTAGCAAAGTCCACCTTAATGCTAGAAGGTGCACTAAGCATTCATTTGGAGTCAGTGAGTATTTGCTGCTCAAGAGAAATCCCACTGACTGGGGCACACAGCATGTACCCTTGTTATGGGGTAAGATTGTTGTTTGACTGTTGAATAGCAGTATTTTAGCCTGTTAATATGTTGGATTGATAACATTATTTTACATCATGCTCGCATATTGTTTGTTGTAATTGTGCTAGCTGAAAAGAGGATATCAGCTGAGGTTGGAAAAAAATGAACATCTATCTTATTTCTAAGGCAAACCTGCAGTATATATCATGACAGCACTGCTATGATAGTAGGACTTAGTAATCATACACTGTTTGCTTTAGCCACAATAACATAAGTCTCTACTACAGCACTTTTATTTTAAAGCTATTTTACTATTGATAGCTTTTAGGCATAGGAATTCTCTCCACTGATGCATTAAATTTATTGGTTTCTTTTTATCAGTTAGTTTGTGATTTCTCCCAGTGACTATCTATGTTAATGTTCTCCCTCCAGTGGAGGCCCTATGTTAAGGATATGAGAAGAAGGAAACAAAGGGGATCATTTTCTGCAAGGGCATTTTGACACTGCAACAACATTGCCTTGAATCTCTTTCCAGCACAGGTTAACTCATGAACCTACGTCACAGCTGGACCAAGGCTCCACCCATCCTGTGATAACATTTGTAACTTGACCACATACTCTTCAGATGTTATCTCAGCATAGAACAAGCAAAATGAAAGTGACTGACATGTCTGATTTTAAGCATTCGGTGATGTCTGCAATTAAAAGGTCCAAGTGATAAGGACCGGCTCTGTCTGAAAAGGCTCAAGACTGTCTGAAAAGGCTTGTAGCAGCAGATGCAGCAGCAGAAGACGACTTTATTATCCATCATGGGTAAACTGGTTTGCAGCGTCAACATACATTTAAACATAACATAAAGGGGCATATAAAACACAATAAAACTGAAATAAGTAGCATACATACAGCTTGATAAAAAGTTTAAGTGTATGCGTATCACTCCAATTGGCTTATCTGGACTAAGTGTCATTTAGATCGATTTGTTGCAGCGGTTATTTTTCAGTGGGCCAAGAAGCCTCTTCCCTAAAGGGACTGAAGTGAACTCTGTAGGGAGGGTGAGTGGGTCCATTAAAATACTCTCCACCTTCCTCACTAGTCTTTGGATAAAATTGTCACCCTGATAAGCTTCCTGCTGATGTTTAAAATCCCTGAGAGGCTGTCACACAAGGGGAGATACACTGAGTACAAAAAGATCTAGCTCCAGCCAAACACTGCAAACGATGCCAGGAATACCAGTCAAAGAAGAATGTTTGTTTTCACACAAAACGCTCTGAAACTAAACCCTAATTTCACCTAACAAGTTAAAGCACAGTGGCATTAGAAGGGAATAACAGGCAGCAAAATAAATACAGTCCAGCTAAGAAAAAAGTACTGTATAACAAGCAGTTCCAAACCCGACAAAGATGAGGAGCAGTCCAGTTACAGTCGCGGCCACTCCGGGGGGTGGGGGGGGATCCCTTCATCCCTTCATCCCTCGCCATGCTCCAATAAAACTTTCACCATCCTGGCTGCAATCTCCTGGACCTCGAGCACTGATCTGTAAAGGGAGTAAGACACGTTTTCAGAGGCCAGCCACTCAGCTTGGGGAACACACACATACACCCGCCAATACAGCTGCCTAGTTACTTCCCTTTATCATAGTTAGTGAACACAGTATTCAGTCAGTTGGTTAGCTCGTCGACCTGCCACTGCCAGACTATGTTCCTCTAAGCATCTCTGTCAGTCCTTTTTATAGTGGGGATGGGCAAATCAGGTAGGTGTGGCCTTCAATTGTTCCAAACGAGGAGCAGCTGCACCGCCTCAAAATCTCCCAATTAGTGCCACAGACATGCAAAAGAAATCACAGCAAAACAAACAAAAGCAACCCCAAACTTAACAAACTCATGCATATTAAATTTCAGAACACATAGAAGATAACCCAAGGCAAAGTGCATAACTTAAAGCAAACCAACCCATGTATAAAACCGAGGCACAATTCATTGGAGGATCAACAAGCTGGCAAAAATAGTATTTCTACCCTTAACATTTATTCAGGTTGGTCACATTTGACTTGCCAAATCAGCAAATGATGCAGTAAGTTATAACACCATTCATTAAAATGTGAGGATGGTATTATCTACTCTGAAAGAGGAGAGGTTCCTTAGAAGGAAAAGCCTCTGCTGTCCTTTGTTGTAGAGCTGATTACTGCACTTAACCCAACAAAGTTTATAATCCAGCATCAGTCCCAGGTATTTATATTCATTTAGTGAAGTCCGCTGTTGTTGTTTGGGATCAGACTGCAACAGGTGCTCTATGATATTTAGTTTAGAGAGCAGGCACAGTAATGTTTGTTTGCTTCAGCATTTGCATTGTTATGCCAGATATTGTTTTAGCCTCTCTTGAGCCACTTGAGGTTTTATTTAATGCTCGATACTATTTAAATGACTGTTTGCCTTTGTTGTTCCTAAGTTAAAAATGTTGTGTTTTCAATTCATAGTCAACATTAAATATCATTTCACACAGACCAGAGGAGGATTGGCCATCTGGAGTACCGGGAGTCTGCCCAGTGGGTTGGTCGACCTGTGGACCAGCAGCGAGTCCAGAAACACAGATATGAAAGGGATAAAAAGTCCCATGGTGTTTAGTAGTTCTGCTGTAGACTCGCTGGCCAACTCCATAGAGGTGTGTGGGAGGGAGATCAGAAGTTCATCACATCTCATGAGTCCATCTTTCTCCCCCTGCCAACCTTACTTTGGTACATTCTACCTTTTATACACTGAGCTGACAGCAATCCACTGTGTCGTGTATTGTAACACATTTTCTATGATTCCAAGGTTGCCAAGATGTGGCAGTCCACTACTGTCATAGGCATACATGTTGTCATATGTGATCTATATTATATTAAGATTCCATGCGCATATGATTTATTATTTATAAATCATATCATTATTTATTTGTTTTACATGACTGTACTATAGATGCGCAGTTTGTACTGCATGAGGACTTTCTCTCTGTTCACTGATATCATTTCAAATTCAAAATAAAAAAATTTAAATCAAGGCAGCTATATTTAAGAGTTTAAACTGGCATACACGTTTTGATAGAACATATATGACATTGTAATTTCAATCTTTTTTTTAATTTTCTCATACTGTGTCAGCAGAGAATCTGACAAAACAGCCCCTCAAACCTTAAGAACTAATCTAACCTTTTCCAACAAGAAACGCAACACTTGTTTCCTAACTGTCTGTTGCTTAAAAGAGAGAGAATCATCAATTATGATTCCTAGACATTTGTACTGATACAGATTCCATCTCAGAGCCCTGAAAAGTGGTGACAGATGTCAAGTTCAATGGCTTTGTCTTTGCATTTAAAAACATCTTGAGTTTTGTCTTGTCAGCATTCAAAACAAGTTTTAACTCACACAGGGTGAGTTGTACAGTACTAAGAACAAATTGTAGCTGACAAGAGCCTGGAGCAGTATATCACAGTGTCATCAGCATAAAAGTGGAAATTTTCATTGGAAATATTTCGATCGAGACTGTTGATATACAGTATGTAATGAATAGGAGTGGTCCCAGGACGGATCCCTGGGGCACGCCCTTGGATACACAAAGGGAGCTAGAAGCAATACCCTCAACCTGCACACACTGAGATCTGCCTGATTGATAATTTTCAAACCAACAGACAGTTTGCTCCGACAGTGATAAGTCTTCGCTTCATTATTGCATGATCCACAGTATCAAAAGCCTTAGATAAGTCAATAAAAAGGGCTGCACAGTGATGCTGGTTGTCTAGAGATTCAATAAAATCATTAACTACTTTTAGTGTTGTTAGTAAATAAAAATTTTCAGTCGTTTACTCACAAGGGACTCCAGAACCTTAAGCAGTACAATTTGGAGATGGGTCTATAATTGTTTAAGACTATAGGGTCTCTCCCTTTCAACAGGGGAAGAAGATAGGCAGATTTCCATATAAAAGGAATTTCATTTGTGCCCAGGGAGAGTTTAAAAAGATGTGTCAAAGGTGGTGCGATAAAATCAGCTGCTACCTTTAGAAAGGCTCTAAGTTATCAGGACCTGCCAATTTTCTAGAGTCTAAAAGTTTGAAGGCTTTATGCACCTCTTAGACTGTAACCGGATTAAAACTAAAGTACTGACCTACAGTAATATGACTGTCAGAACAAGGGGAATTTTCATGAGTATGGTGAGAGAGTCAAAAAAGGAATCAGAGGCAATGAAATGCTCATTTAAACAACCGACCATTTCGAATTTCTCAGTGATTTTATGAGTCCTTAACAATACATGGAGAAAGCTCTATACTATTTTTGTTTCCAGCTAAGGATTGAATAGTCTTCCAAAATTTCAAGGGATTGTTTAGATTGTTTGAAGTTTCGGTGAGGAAATGATCAGCTTTGGCTTTTCTAATTGCAACTGTGCATGCAGTGTGTAATTGCCTGAAAAGAAGATAATCTTTTACTCTGTACTTTCTTGTCATGCTAGCAATTTCAGTAAAACCATCATAAAAGAAGTTCCGGGCATTTTCAATGTCAGCAATAAGATTAATTTTCCCCCAATCGAAGTAAAACGTGAAAACATGAAATGTTTGTTCCACAAACTGTTTCATGTCATGCTTTATAACGGCTTGGTTTTGGGAATTTTTATATTTCTAATTGTGGCTACAACACAGTGGTCACTAATGTCAGTTGCAAATACAGAAGCAGCTGTGTATTTATGAGGAGTATTGGTTAGGATTACATCAATTACAGATGACTTTTTGGGACATTTCAGATTAGGTCTATTGGGACTGTCAACAATCTCAAAGACATTTAATGGGTCACAATAAGCTTTAAAATCATCAAATACTGGTTGTAGTCAGTTCCAGATTAGATCTACAATTACAACAATTTTGTTAAAATTCAATCCTGATAGAAGCTGTATTAAAGAGTAGAGCACCACTGACAACTGATGGTGTCCTTTAGCACAGTGATTCTCAACCATGGGGCCGCGCCCCAAGGATGGGCTGCTTGTGCCAACTACTGGGCCACAAAAAACTTAAAACTTAACTTAACTAAACTTAACACTTAAAGTGTTAATATTTAAATGGGCCCCGGGCCACTTTGTAATTGGAAAATTGGGCCCCGAGGTCAAAAAGGTTGAGAACCCCTGCTTTAGCAACCAACAATAGCAATATGTATAAGTTTTAGAAACCTCAAGATCAAGTTTTAAAAATTCAAATTGCTTACTCATTGATTTAGAGAGCAGCACATTCGCGTGAAACTTCCTTTTGATACAGATTGCAATACCCCTGCCCCTTTTGGGTCTGCCAGTCCTTTATACATTTTGAGCATCAATGCTAATCCTTGTTCAGAACCAATTTGCTTTGCCAATTTTCAGATAAAACAGTTACATCAGCACCAGTTGAATGTGTGCAAATACGAAACATATCCATTTTAATGATCAAAGTGCGTACATTCAAATGGATGAAACCAAGATCAGACCTTGATTTAAAATCAGCAGGAGTGTTAAAACTTACAGCAGAATCTGGATTGGGTCGCACGTTCCCTGAAATCAGAGCCATGACAAAGCCATGAGACTGATCAAATGGGCCAAGTCCACAGAGACAGAGGAGAAGAACCGAGACAGAGTCAGTGATTTGATGCCCAGCACACAGCCACGTGCACGCATTCCCCAGCATATTGCATCCAGATTTGAGAACACTGCACCGGAGTTGTCGGTCCCCTGAAGGCTTCCATCAAACTACTGCAACCAAGTACTACTGCCTATACTGCTACTATAACTGCTGCAGCTACTACCGCTACTACCACTACTAGTGCTACTACTATTGCAGCTGCTTTTACAACTTTTACTACTAGTAGTACTATTACTCTATTTCTACTACTACTACCTCTTATGCTACTGCTCATACCACTATTTAAAACATTTTTCAATATATTCATAACAACAAGCCCTTAGCTAACAGACTGCCTGAGCTCAAAACATTTATACTGTTTCTAATAAATTCAGCTTTCTAAGTTTTCATATTGAAGCAAGTACAAAAATTTTGTACAATTTTGTTCAGAGATTTAAACTATTATAGTTGTTATGTTTTTTAATTATCTTTTCTATTTTATTGTAAAAAGGGCACACATGTAAGAGAGGACTTGCCCTCAATACATTTTCCTTGTGTAAGGTAACTAACTACTACTTACTAACATAGCACATACTGTATCTCAAGTCAGATCCCAAGAAGGGAGCAGGAGGCCGCCCTTGTAAAACATTAACTTCACCATGTGGAGATTTGTCGGCCTCCACAGACAGTGTGTTTATGAAAAAACAAGTCTGTTCCATGAAACAGGATTTGAAGAACAAGGCACAGAGCAGTCACTCTAAAACCAAAGCACCCAGGGAGGAACACATCGGTGTGATAATATGGTCCCAGGAGAGAGAAACAGAGAGCAAGAAAGAGAGTTGGTGAGGTTATAGAAAAATATCAGTTTCCTCTGCAATGCAACTGTATGTAGACATGAATGGGGAGCAGACAAAATGAAATAAACTTATTTTAAAGGTGCATAAACTACATTGCAATTCAGTTACAGCAATATGATATAATCTTTCTCTGGTTTCTCTCCCTCTCTCTCTCTCTCTCTCCCTCTCTCTCTCCTCTCTCTCTCTCTGTCTGTGTGTGTGTGTGTGTAGACAGATGCTGGATCATTAGTACATTAAAATTTCAGAAGAGTCCCACACAGTTCCTTGCTGCTTTGCTTCATTATTGTCTTTTTTCGCTTCACTTCCCAGACCAATCCCCGTAGCTGAGAACACATGAGCCTAGAGACAGGCAGTCTCCAGTGCTAACAAACTCACTTACTCCCTTTCTTCTCCTTTCCCGGCTGTGCACACTCATTTACTTTCCCCTGACCCCAATTTCTTGTTCAACCCTTTTCACCTGCCATCTCTCTCAGGTCCACATCTGGTGTTTTTCATATATTTAACCAATATAAAAGTAGCACAACACAATGACTATATGTAGTTTTTGGTCAATATTTTTTTCAGGGGATTAAAACCTGATCAAGCTTATGAAGGGATAATCCTCTTACATAAATCTCATGCAGGAGCAGGGTGGTGATAGCAAACAACTTGGTGGCTTCAGCCTTGTGGCATCGCCTGGCTGCACAAACCCATCCTAGCGGTTTTTCTGCAGAACTGGTGGACTTTTCTTGGTCAGGGTATCAGTGGCTGAGGGCTGCTGTCTTCCATTTGCCCCTCCAGGAGTGCAGCCAGAGTTTGGTTGATCTGGACAGCTTGGAGGCAGCATTATGACTCCAGGCAAAAAAGGAACAGATGCATGGAACTAAAACATCAGCTGGAGGAGACCTGAAGATGGCGGTTGGCGGTGTAGGGCTGGAGGAACTGACGACCAATGGTCGCTCTGGCTGGAAGGGGTGATCTAAAAGCTAGTTTTCTTTCTAGGGCTGTTAATATGTCACTTTGTTAAGTTTTAAAAAAATTTCTGTCAAGAAAGTAACCATGTAGATTCCAAATATGTGGTCAGTTTATCCAAAAAAACAAACAAACAAATGCCTATTTAGAAATTTGCGCAAACGGTTTCAAAGATGCCATACAGCTCTCAAGCTAGCGATGGTGCAAAATAAACTCACTTCCATTTGTTTACAAAATAAAACCCTTATTAACAAATAACACAATGAATACGTTATAAACAAAAGTGGTGCTTTTGTTTTGAAGGCAGAATGTGCCAACATCTTTTTCAGCCTACTTTAAGCTAAGTTTACCACCAAAAACTTGGAGATAGCAAGCGAGGAAGCTGCAGAGGTTGAGTGTGAACTATACAAATATAAGTTATACATGTGTTTTTGGGGGAGTTTTTTGTTTGTTTGTTTGTTTTGTTTTGTTTTGTTTTTGTGAGAAAGTGAAACATTTTTCAGCAAATCGATCAGAAAATCAATCAGGAAATAGCTGGCAGATATTTTTGTGGGCGATGGTAGTTGGTGGTATTTCTCCGTCCGGTTGTAATTCATCAGAGTGTCTGTTAGCTGAATGCTGAGAATTTGCAATATGCATATATGTACATTGTGTAAAGCCAATTGTAACCTGACTGTCCAAACAAAGCAAAGAAGTAAAACCAAACAAAAAAAAACAAAAAAACGAAGGCTGGTGGGAGAAGGGAGACTGCTGCTCTTCACTGCTCTGAGCCTGTGGCAGTTTGGCCAGGCAGGAGGTAAAACTCTGTATACGGTTATTGTTAAGGTCAAAAAGCTCAGGGTCTAGGAGGACATTGGTGAGCACCAGTGGCAGGAGGTGCTGGGTGAGGGCGGGACTGCAGGATGGAGAGTACTACAGAAGCTGATACAGGAGAAATCAGGAGTCCTGCAATACACAACAAACTGCTTCCTGGCTCAGCTGGATCTGAAGTGGCAGACTGTTCTTCTTATTTTAATTTTTTAAAAAATGATATTCAAAATGTTCTGTAGCTGCAGAATGTATCATTTGATATATCATATGTTGATATTCAAATGTCGGTTGTGAGTGTGAGGGCTGGTTATGTTTCTTTTTTGAGGGGTTTTTGAGGGGTCTCAAAACTGTGAATGTTAGAAACAGCGAGGTACACTTAGGGACATATGAAGGGTGAGGAAATCCACACCTTTATAATCCTATATCAGAATCTATACTGAGCTCTCTCTCACTCATCAACATGTAATAACATTTACACAGATTATCCTCATTTAACAGCTGCTTCAGGTGGTATTGAAATGTGACAAGTGTATGAATCAGATGTTTTTTAAATGGTTAATTTAATACTATTATGTATCATTTGACGTTCCCTGATCACTTGTTATGGAATTGTGTGCTCCGAGTGTCTGTTTGTGTATGTGAGTGTGTGTTCCCTTCCCAAACCCTGTCCAGCCATTACTGATATTATAAAACAGTGATGGGTTTTGTTTTATTTTGATTAAAAATAAATAACCTAAACACAGTCATAATAAAACTAAATCTCAACAACACCTGAGCTCTTGTAGCTCATGCATTAAATCTGGCAGACTGCACATGTTCAAAGTAACTTAAATCATTTATAGACACTGACATCTATATTGATGGTGAAAACCCATCATTTTAGCTCCACTTCTTTATGTGAGCGGCCAAGCCCACGTCCACCTACTGAAAGAAAATGTTAAATTCAAATTGATAATCCACAGTGTTTGCCCCTTTGGTGTTTTGCACTCAAAGTAAGCACTGACCCATCAATAATAATGCAGTCAACATAACTGCAGATAGTAAACAACAATGAAACCTACCTGTTCAAAAGAAAAGGATCTGCATTAGTGCAACTACAAACAAGGATTTTCATTGTAAATTCATCTGTCCACTTAGTATTTGTCTATTTAGTCTATAACATGTCAAAAATAATGACAAATGCCCATCACAAGTTGCCAGAGCACAAAGTAATGTTTTAAAATAGCTTTCTTAGTCTGACCAGCAGCTAAAATTACAAACCTGGTTGCAAAACAGGTTTACAAAAAGGACAAAATAAATATTAAAATATGCTTCACAGACAATCTAAAATTTACATGGCTAGAAAGGGAACGTGAAAATAGGGAATGAGAGTGCAACCAGCGAGCATGTTTTTCCTGAGCCCTTCCTCTCTGTATGCATTTGTAGTTCCTCTTTAAGGTCAGGTGGGATCATAGATTATTTTTGGTCTCGCAGGACCCCATCTGGTCTTTGGCTCCTGACTCCAGCTGGAAAGGCTGAGAAGATATGTTGGGGTAAACTTTATAGGTAGATAAAATACACACAAGCATAAAAACATAATAAATACCAAACATCATGACATAAATTTTTTAAGATGAAAACCCAATGACAAGAATAAAGGACATACATAACGATGGTGATCACATACTTTGTGTATTTAAAAGTATAGTGAACAAAGGGCAAAATTAGATGCCAGATCAGAGAATTCCACCGTATGAATGTCATAGTCTCAACAGAGCAATGAGAAGGCTCTGTTTTGTAGCACTCCCTAATTTATAGCAAACAAGAGTGGAGAGATCAATGCAACCGCCCAATGGGGAACCATGAAGACACAGAGCCCACAGGTGGATGCTGGGATAGTGGTGGGGTGTGTTGAGATGGATGAGCCCCAGTGGCAGCAGAAACAGCAGGGCAGGCAGCAGCAGAGAATGAGCAGGTGAGTTTTAACAGCTTCAACAGACCACCCAAATGATGATGGCAATACGTAGCTCAGCTGTGTATGGGTAGGTAACATATTCATAATAAATGTCTTATTCTTCTGCAGAGTTTTCAACATAAGGCTTAATGCACAATTGCAGATTTCCATAGGTGACATTTTGTAAATGTTTAGTGGTTTTCTCAGGTCACGAGTTACCGTAAACAGAGTCATGCAGAGTCATGCAGAGTTATGGAAGAGATTGAGTCTCTTGAATAGTTATGGTTACATTTACATGCACAGATAATTCCGGGTTACTCATGTAACCCAGCTTTGGGTTGTAAAAAAAAATGAATAACCCAGCTCAGGTCCTACTGTAATTGTAAGAAACCTGTATCGTACTCCTTTCACCAGCTCAGGTTTGCACACAGTGTTGCAGGTACATTTAAAACAATGAGGTGGTTGACAGTATTTATTAGTGCAAGTACTTCTGGGGTCATTATTTTTTCCCTTTTATTTTGAAGGGATGGGGTAGGTGAAAGGGTAACTAGTGGCCACATCTTCTCGCTCAATTTTTGCTGTTGGAACATTCGGTCTGTGGATGGAGACCACAGGTAGTCTCAGGGTATTGAACAAGGATTTAACAGCTTAACCTGAATGTTAAACCAAATGTGAACATAGTAACAGAGTGCTTAACTATCTTTCACTCACTCATACTCTGTGGCCATTAACAGTAGGCATCAGTAAGTAGTAAAGGAAGTATCAGTAAGTAAAAATGTCAGCATTCATAAATCAACAAGAAAGTAGCCTTGTAGAAGTGCAGCAATACAATACCAGGAACAAAGAAAAAAGAGGGCTATTCTTTTTTTACTCGTCTCTCTCCTCTACTTATTTTCAGCTATTAGCACATCTCAGGACTGTAGAGTGAGAGACAAATTACAATCAACCTTTGCCACTCTTGGCCTGCCTTAATCATTTCCTTTCATTGTAATTTCATTGTAATTGAGGTTTTGCTCTAATGAGTTGTTCATTTTTAACGATCTTGTAATTTGTGGTACAGACTGACAAATTACTCTTTCTTTTGACAATATGTTTCATTATAACTGTACAGAAATGTGGCATATGATTGCATATAACTTTGAATGTTGAGAATAATTAAGTTACTGTGCCTCCCCTTTAGTTTCTGGGGGAAACTACCCATGAAATAGACAAGTGATCTCAAGAGATGCTTACTTCACTGTAGAAAAGATTAGCACATTATCTGGATGGAGATGTACATGACTGGGGGCAAATTGCAAAGAGGGTTGGGTGGAAACTGCAAACTGTGAAATTATTTTAGTGTAGTCTCATCAATGTTTATGGTGTTGTAGATGTGAATAATGACATTCATTACAATACTGGGTGTAATAGGGTGCGGACAAAACTGACACACACTGCTTTGTTCCAGTAGGCTGACTCAGCCTTTCTGTCTCTTGCCCTTCAGGCATCTGCTACAACATATTAACGGGCATACTTCAACTAGTCTGGGATACATTTGTGTATGATTATATATGAAAATTGTATCAATGATCTAAAAGTTATTTATTCATTTGTTTATTTATTTGTTTGTTTCCTTGTTTGTTTTTATGTTTGTGTCAATTTTCTAGGTGTCTGCACACAGTCAGTGTAGTTGCAGATATCAGGGCTCATTTTCCTCCCCTCTGAAGATGGCATTTTGCTGTCATTCATTCTTAAACAGTATGAAAAATAACTTCCACAGACTTAAAAATTATTCTGGGTTTACTGTCAATCACTTGACATCCACAGGAACAAATACAAGTCCTCACCAGGAAATAATCCCCCAAAAACATGTCGTTATCCACCCCCAGCCTGGGGGCTGAGGGACTGTGGTTACTCTTTAGGATTTGACTTCTCAACACTATATGTCTGTTGTACTGATAATGAAAATACTACACTCAGTTTTGCATGACTGATGTACACTTGTTATCCATATCTACTATCACTGCTATGCAACATGAAACATGGAGGATTTAGATGGTTCATGCATACATTTTTTAATGGATTTATATTTTATGGGTAATAAGATAAGTGTAATTTGCATAATCCAGTGGATTATCAAAGCATCACATTGCCCTGCAATTGTAGTGGTAAGCATGAGTGTGTATGTGAGCAAGAGAGCGCTGTATCTTTCTTTCTATGACACGAAAGTTTTACAAGATTTATTATGCTACTAGTGTGCAACATGTGTTCTTCATAAAAAATTCTGTGTACTTCATAGAATATGTTGGTATGAAGAATCTGGAAGACAGAGGCCAAATCAGTGAAAAACATGCCGGTGTATTTCTGTTGGCAGCTGTTATCAGAGCAAAATATGGAGCAAAAATGGCAGTGTGACATTTGTTGTATCTCTAATAGGCTACCAATATCCCTTCTTTAGTCACCAGGCTACGATGTACTAGAGGTGCAGGAAGCATAAAAATCAACAGGAAGAAAAGAACAGTGTGTGTGGGTGTGTTAGGTCACACTGGCCTGTTTTCATAAAAGGCACCGGCACTTTCAACGTGGTGGCAGTGTGCACTAGCGTGACGGTAGGCTTTCTCCTCATTCATAAAAGCGGTTTACTGCCTGAGTTTTTACCACTTCTGCTGTTTTGGCACTACCGGCTCCTTCTGCTCATTTGCATGCCCCGTTAAAGCACACCACTGTACACAAAATACCACTCCGGTGTCCACAGTTCAAGTTCAGTACCAGAGATGAATTCAAGTTGGGTATTATATACTCCATCTAATAATTAATACATTAAAATTAGAACTGTTGGTCTCAAAAACAAGGTGCCCCAAAATAGTTTCAATCATCCTATCATCAGGTTTTTGCAAACCAGCTAGAGTAATATACAGTGATGGCCAGACAAGAGAAAGACTGCCATGATGACAGGCATGAAATACTAGTACACATACACACACACACACACACACACACACACACACACACACACACACAGTCGAAGTCCCTATTTAGAGTTATGTATGCTATC
>OMKZ01027400.1:2484-14906 GCA_900302535.1 Neoniphon sammara
CCCCCTGCAAGTAGCAGCGCGGCCCAGCTGCAGCAGCCCCTCCTCCTTAGCAGGAGAAAGTCATTTCGTTTGTTTTCTTGTTAAAGCAAATGACAAATAAAGTTTTTCTTCTTCTTCTTCTTCTTCTCCGTCAAAGTGAAAAACCTTACAGCAACTGTGCACCTGTCTTATTACACAATGTATCACATGTATTGGAAATGCAGATCTAGGAATTAAAACAAAACAAAACAAAAAAATCAATTGTCGTCTTAGGAGAACTATTTTTATGCTAAGCTCACATGAAATGCTACACATCGGAACCGAACCAGTGGAAGCACAGAGGTGAAAATGGTATCGAACATTTTGCCCAAAACATTGGAGTATTCCTTTAAAAGATATTTGGAAAATTATGCCTTCATTTTCCCTTGTGTATTCCTTTAGGTCATTACCTTGAGGCACTTCAAGCAGGTCCATGATGACTGAATCAGCCCCTTTGGTGTAGACCACCACCTGTCCTGTCAGTGGGTGGCGCACCACAACTGACATCCTCTTCCTGATTGAGTCAAAGGGCAGAATGTGCAGCAGTCGAACAGCCAGAGAGCCAATTCCTGGGAGGTCCACCAGGAGGTTTTCCACTGAACGTCCCCGCAAGGTGCAACGGTAGGCTCTGGCTGCATGGACCAGAGCCGCCTCATCAGGACTCTCTGCCTCATACAACAGTTCATCATCAGCATTGTTCTCAGCGTCAAACTCTCTGGTCATGTCTTCCAGGTTCTCCATGGCCCCATCCAGTTTTGCCATTTTATACCTGATATTATCCTCTGTCTCCCTGTCCTCCACCTTGTTGTTCCCTTCATTCCCTTCCTCCACTCGAGCAGACACAGGGGACTCTGTGTCTGCTCTGTGTCTTGGATTGGAGGTTTCAAGGTTTGCTTTTTGACCTGGACCTGCCCCTTCTCTAGTGGTGGTAGTGGGGATTGTAGCTGGCGTGAATGAACCTGCCTTACCCCGGGCAAAGAGTCTTCTGGTGAAGCTGCGGGGGCTATCTTTGATCTGGGGAGGGGAAAGAGTTGAGAGTGCTGAGAAGGGAGAGAAGTTCATGCGTTGGAACATCAGTTTGATCTCGTCGAGGGATTTGAGAGGCGTTCGAGCTTCAGGCACCTGCAAACATCAAGTGAGGAGGAAATGAAGAGAATATAAAAAAGTTGTGGTCATTTGAAATGATACAAATCCTAATAGCTCAGCGCTTCAAACAGCAGTATGCAGACTGATGATCCGTATTTCCTTAATGCCTCAAATATAAGTTACTAAGAAACCTATCAAGCCAGCGTTGTGGCATGAAGGACTGTGCTACATCATGAATAACTATCTACCTTACTAAGCTGTGCAGGAGTCATGTTCCACCAGAACAATGACCTGAGCATGTATTTAATCTAGGCCTATTTGAAGTCCAAGAAAGACCAAAAAATGCTGATTTGCATGTCTTTCCCTCTACATTCACCAGGCCTCAACCTCACTGAACAGCTTTGGAAATAGTTCATGCAGAAAAACGCACAAACAAAATGAGGTGCAGACTTGCAGAAAAAACGTTCAACAAAGAAAGACTAGGGATTTAAATATGCATTTCATTCCATCATTAAATAACTAGAAAAATACCTCTATACAACAATAAATATTTCAATTAATTACACAAATACATCATTTATTATTCGGACACATTTGAATACATTTCTTTGGTTATCTGACCACCTCTATTCACATCTGGGTAATTAAAGTCGTGGGGATTTCTTGTATATCTTGTGGAGGCATTTTTGAATTTCATTTGAGCCCCAATGGGTTCAATGAGAAACTAAACTTCAGATTTTTCTTAATAGGGCTGGTCAGGTAACCAAAGAAATGTATTTAAATGTGTCCTAGTAATGAATTATATATTTGATTGATTAATTAAAATATATATTGCTACGCAGAGGTATTTTTCTAATTATTTAATGATGGTATGAAATTTAAAACAATGTTTTAAATGCGTTAGGGTTTTGATATATTTTTTTGCGATATTTTCTTTTTTGGATGTAAATAATACAGGTGTGAATCACATGACTAATCAACCTATGTATTTATGGAAATGTGAACCAACCCTAAGCACCACCGTGATGAAGGCAGTAGGCAAAAACGTTTGGTGTTGATTAATTAAATGAAGGATATGAGTTGAGTGACTTGCCTCTTTTTTGTTTGCTGAGCATTCCCTTCAACAGTTCTTGGTATTAGACCAGATTAGTCTTAGTTTGGACCACAGTGTATGTATAGCCTATGTTAGTTTTGTAACATACCATTCATTAAAGGTTCAGTGAACAAATTCCACGGTAAAAAAGCCTGGGTAAGTTGGAAAAACGGTATTTTGCCCAAAATGTTAGCATATTCCTTTAAAATTGAAAGTAACATATTTTAGGTAAAAGGCTTTGAGCCAACAGTGGTGTATTTCTTGTGGCTCATGGAGGTCAGCTACCTACCACATGTCGCGGCTGGTTGTGTGAGGAAACCACTACACTGTTGCAGATGGCCAGGGCCAGGAAGAAGTCAGTGATGTAAGTGAGCTCCAGGTTGGATGGAGTCCTGGACGAGCTGCCACTCAGTGGCATGACAGGAGAAGCCAGGCAGTTCAACTTCGTCACCAGCTCAGGGTCTGGCACCACCTCCTTAGCCTAACAAGACAGTGAGAGCGTCAATATGAGCTGGCATGACTCATCCTTGTACATCATAGTCAGAATATGGATAAACAATGATAGGAACGTTTCAAGCCTCCTACAAAGTCCAGCAGGAAAATAAATAGTGAAATACGTTATTAATAAGTTAGAAATAAGTTAATCAAGGGTGGCATGGTGGCTCAGTAATTAGTGCTGTCACTTCACAGTAAGAAGGTTGTGGGCTCTGTGTGGAGCCTGCATGTTCCTCCCATGTTCATCTGGGTTTCCTCCTGCCAGTTAACTGGACTGGAGACTCCAAATTGCTCATAGGTATGAATGGGAACGTCTGTCCGTTTGTGTTAGCACTTTGATGAACTTGGGGGTCAGAGAAATAAAATGAATAAGGAAGCTATACAGCCTATAACTGGATCACATCTAGAAATGGAAGCTGAAATTCCTCGCTAGATGATATTCACACTGGAACAATGACTCAACAGCATTTAAATGTTGGCAATCAGGTCATTTTACAAATTAAAGCACACCTCCATCGTGTACTCCCCAGTTGCATAGTATGAACAACATTGCTGTATGCCCCTCACTTCTGTCTCAAAAGGGTAAGCCTGTTGGGGATGCAAACATTTCTTAGGAAATGAAAATAATTTTTCAACCGATTTGCACCACCGTCCAGGATTGACTGATCAGAAACTGTCTGATTCTTGCTGCATGAGAGCAAGAAAAGTTGTATTTGAGTTTTACACATTTGGGGCATCTCCTTCGATTGAAGGAAAACACACCAAATTGATCAGTCTCAGATCTGAAAGGTCTTTCTTCCCGATACATGGATCTCTGTCTTTGCTTTAAAGGAACACACAAATACAACAACTTGGCGATAAATCTAAATGTTTACTGAAATAGTCTACCAAGTAATAGGAACGAATAAAGAAAATTGAATACACAAATAGGATGAGTAAATAAATAACCAAACGAATGAATGAATGAATGAATAAGGGAATTAAGTTATTGGCAACAGAATGAATGAAATTGGAATTAAAATTAAAACAAGTCAAAACGCAATGCGGGCAAATAGTACTAACTAAAGCCAATTGAAAGGGAAATAATTTAGGGTTAGCTTTTGCATCAACTCTCAGACAAAATGCATGGAAGATGGTTGGTTGATGTAGATGAAGATGTAGGGCTGATGAGGGAACGCCTCGATTACTAATTAATTTCTTTGTGTGCACGAAAGAACTGGCCTCCAAATAAAGTAGAAATAATGTTATTATCCTACCTAGGGAAAGCATTTGAAGGCTGCGCACTTGTGATCGGATATTCATTCATTTCTGTCGTCAATGTTGACTCAAAAATCAATCGGAATGTACATACACGGCATGAGGTTGATCAAACAAATATATGCAGAATAAAAACAATAAACCATCATCTTCTAATCTGTAGTTCAGAATTATGTCGCAGTACATCTGAGGTCTACAGGATCCTAGCAATCAAATCATAGCTAAATAACACAAGGAATGTGGAGCTTATCTGTAAATTTATGACCCTTGGTAGATAGGGAGAGAGTAGAGGGAGTAAGGAATGAGGTTTTAGGATGGTTCCCCCATAAAACTGGAACTTCTCTCCTCTAGAATTTAAAAGTAAGTCATGATTATAACATGATGTGTTTAATACACACGTCTCAATTGTGCAGAAGTGAATCAAATCAGTTCAGGCAAGTATACAGGCTCATTAGTTCATGTGTGTGTGTATTCATTAGTTCATCTGTGAAGGATTAGGGAACTCCAGACTGGTGTAGTCTCTCTGGAAGAAAAACAAAGTTGTTAATTTTACAACTGTCCACTCTTCTTTCATGAGAGCTGAGAAAGACTGGCTTTCTTAGTTCTGTTCAATGTTCTTCTTGACATCTTTTGTGCCTTGAGGTGAGAGGTCATTGTGTGCGTGTGCTCTAACACACACACACACACACACACACACACACACAGGTGGACTGTTAGAGTAATATCAACAGCTCCTGAAATAATCCACATTTCTTATGTTCCTGGGTTCGTACGCTACAAATCCCCCCTTTCAGTCCAATGGTTGCAAGAAAGGAGGCGTTGGACCGATCAGGCGAACACAGGTGATGACAGAGCAGGTTAACCATTCAGCTTTCTGTTTGTAGAGTTGATGCATTCCGATCTTATTCTATTGAGAGATAACTATCAGGGTTTTTATACTATATAGTTTCATTAACGTTTAAGCCTACGCTAAGAATTCTTACCTATAGCATAACCAAGGATTAGAAGGGACAGAGTCACTTTCTTAGTGAAGTTCCCTATCTACAGTTAACTCTATTGAAGATCTATTTTCCTACAACAAATCCGTCATTAGCATGTTGACAGCTGATTGCGTGCATGGTCTCCTTGAGCACTAATGCAGTTTATCACTCAGGGTAACTTTTACACAACAATATATTTTAACGTTTGGCCAATTGTAATTATGATCGCTATTTTAAACATTTTAACGATGATGTCAATGTGACACAAAGAATCAATGATTGCAGTTTCTAAGGTTTCAATGAACCCACACTCTTGAGATTATTTTCTGTATACTTAATTTGAAACAAAGTGATTGTAAAGTCTTGCAACTGTGGCAACCTATATGGTCAAGTTCTGTTTGTACACACTTCTAGGTGTTGGTTGGCTGCTTTTGTGTTTATGCACAGCAAATTTTAATTTCAAAGCAAAGCTTGAGTTCAGTCATGTCTCGACGATTGGAGTTGGACGGTTGCAACAAGCAAGCAGAGACGACAACCAAAGCAGTAGAACTATGATTCACTAAATAGGTATAATGGGGACAGCAACTGTGCTCCACCCCCCCTTTGGATGGTGGTGGACTACCTAAACTATTATATACTGTCGAACTTAGAGTCTAATCTAAGTTCTGTTGAATCACTGGCTTTTAAGAACTGAAGAGTCTATGTGAGAATTACCACATAAACAAGTGTGGACACACTAAACTGTGGTTATAAAGTTTGGTAGCTCATAGGTTATCTACTGTAAATGGAAAGAAAATAACTTTTGATTCTTATTTTAGGCCAGTGATTTATGACTGGCATCTGTTCGTGCCTAGATGTATGCACTGATATGATTATTTCTTAAGCGAGGTGTTAGTATCCCCTGTAAGTCCCATGGGGGTTTTGTACATTTTAGTCAGGTTTATGTTCTTGTATTTAAAGATTAGGTTTCCTTGAGGTGTTGTGCACATTGCTTTGGCCCAATTGTGGCCTGCGACAGGAACATCCTGGGCATGTTTGAATATTACCCCCCTTTGGTGTGAAGGAATCACTGGAGCAGGTGGGGTAACTGCATCTGGCCCAGGTACTGGGGAAGCTTTAATAACCCATAGGTGGGGTCTGGCTTCAGACATTTGTTTCAGGCTGGGAGAAGTGACAGGGTCAGAACCAGAGGTCCAATGCACAGAGGCATCAGAGACCCATCTTGTGAATTTCTAAGTCCTGTGCTTGTAGCGTCAGAGCATTTAAGTTAGGGGAGGCAGGTGCTGTGTGGGCAGTCATTGGGCTGGCGGCAGCCGGAAGAAGCGACACGGTAGGCCATGTCTGAGTGACTGTGCAGACCGCATCGGTGTCTCTTGACTGAGTCGATGGGACGAAGGGTGTTGGTTTGTCAAAACCTAGCACCAAGCACTTAACTTTACATGGTTTGGAAATTTGAATGGGTAGAAGCATGGAAACTTGTGCCCACATCTTTAGCCGCCTGAAGTCAATCAAGGGTTTAAATCAATCAAGGAGGTCTTTACCAATCAGAAGTGGGATAGTGTCTCTTGGAGACACGTACACAGGGTGAATATGGCTCATTGGTCCGATGGTGAAGTGTATCAGAGCCATATGAGTCAAGGTTGTGCCTTTGGGAGAGTACGCCTGAACGTCAAGGGAACAGGGGTGCACTTACAAGAATATGTCTGATCGTTGTGTCAGCATTTGGCTCATAGAAGAGCTCTGATGATATCAAGGTGATATTTGCAGCAGAATCCAGGAGTGCTTCATGCACAAACTCATGTTCAAGTGTAGCAGAAAGATAGAGGTTATGTGCGGAACTTCTTTCGGTTAGGTTGCACAAGAAACAACGATCTGATTGTTCACTTTGCATGAGTGCGTGGTTTTCACTCAGAGTTTTCCTTTGGACAGTGCTCTCAGAGACTGAGAGTGTCACTATGTCTGGTGGTCGTTTGGGTTGGACCCATTCTGGGTCCTCAAGAGAGAGTTGGGAATGACAGGAGGTTATGGAGATGTCAGTTTCTGGTTCCTCCTCCTGTGAGTTTTCAATCACATGTGGTATGGTTTCAAGATCTTCCTGACTGATGTTGGATGAGGTTGACTCATTGTCAGCATCAGGGAATTTTCTGTGATGGACAGAGCTGCCATCGTCTCTTAGGACTTCGTCATCAGATGAGTCATGGTTAGTTGACTTTTGTAGCTGTTGGTCTTGGGAATACGTACATCTGGATTTGCATTGGTAATCTGTCTTACCGTCACAATATCAATGTTTTCCCCATTGCTGGAGTTTTCTTTTGCGGGAGTCTGAGAAGCAGCACTGTGGTTCAGCCCTTGCGTGGCCCTGCCTTTTGCTAGCGCGTTGCGACCAGGGAGGCAGCACATTTGCATCGCAAAGGTGATTACAATGGGCTCCCTCAAGCTCCAGGGGCAAGGATTTGAGGTCAGTGTTCAGGACAGATTTGGGTTCTGTGTTTTTAGTCAAGGTTTGTTTATACTTGACAAAACCTCTCATGGTCAGCTCGCGTAGCTGTCGACTGTTTCGCATTCGTGGACATGCTGTAATACCTAGAGGGTAACTGGTGGTGTTATGGAGGTTCTGGACGAAGAGATATTTGAAGTTCAAGTCTTCCTCCATCCCTGGTTCATTTCTGGAACCAAAGTAGGCTTGCAGCAAGTGATGATAGTATTGCTGGGGAGAGTCTTGTCTCCCTTGCTTGACTGCCAGGGTGGCTATCAAACCTGTATGTAGTTCAAGGTCAGCAAATTACTGTATTAGGGCTTGTTGCAGAAGTTGGTAGTCAGCTCTGATGTGGTCTAGCTGGCGTTCAATGAAGCTGCTGACATCCCGGCTGGAAGTCATTCTGATAAGATAGATTTTGTCATCCACTGTGGCATTTGGAAACTTTCTGAGGAAGAAGTCAAAGTCTTTTAGATAGGTGAGGATGTCATGAGCTCCTGGTGGGCTCGATTCAAATCGCACAATGTTGCGGGCTATCTTATCAAGGTCTCTGTCAGAGGGGCCCCCGAGAATAGGCGCCACTGAGCAATGCTGTTTGTTGTGGGGGTCCCAAATCATGCTGGGAGGCTGATGCTCTGCTGGTCCAGAACTGAGGTGGTTGGTCTGGAACAGACTGCAAGGGTGAGTCATTTTGTACGTTTCCAGGGAGTGGTGCTTGAATGCCACCCCCCTTATAGGGCCCTATGATTTCCGCGATCGCGGAATTGCGGACGAAATCGCGGAATCGGGCAATAAAAACGGAATTTATTTTTAATGCGGAATATCGCGGAAATGATGTTTTCATGAGACAGATAAACATAAACCTGGGGAATAGTTCCCGGGGGTCGCTAATCAACGTGACACAACCCCTGCCCCCCGCCCCTTTCCAAACAAAATGTAAACATGGCGCTCCCCCCGTCTGCGAAAAAGCTGCGTAATTCGACGTTAACGCCTACATACAGAGCTGAGCAGCACCCCGGTGACTTCTATGTGTCTGGTGACGTGTTATTTTGTACATTTTGCCAACATTCTTTGTTTAACATTGTTTAAAGTATATTTTCATTGAAGAAAAAAGGCTAATTGAGAACTTTTTAAAAAAAAAAAATATGTACTCTGTTACAAACTCTGAAATTGACTGTTTTGTTTACAGTCATATTTTTACACTTGAAGAAAAAAGGCTAATTGAGCACTTTATTAATTATTTATTAATTATTATTATTATTATTAATTTTTTTATGTCATTTGTTTTCACTGGAAACATTTTTTATTTGAAGTCCTTAGTGCAATGTTGTGTTGCATGATGCAGCAATACAGTATTGAGGAAAAGTGCAAGATTGTGTCGCCAATCAATGTAAGGTCATTTGTAATTTATTTAGTGAGCATTTTATTCATAAACATTAAAATGCACTATTTTGTGGTAAAATATGAGTAAAAGGTTAAAAAAATGGAATTCCAAATAATTAAAATGGACAAAACGCAATTTGGGAAAAAATAAAACGGAATTTGGGAAAAAATAAAACGGAATTTATAGGGCCCTACCCTTATCCTGAAAGAATTTGTCAAAGCCGTTTTGTTGACTCTGACTTACAAAGAGGGATGTTTGCAGTTGTCTTTTGACATCTGCCAATTCTTCCTCTTTGATCTCTTGTTGGTGTTGACATTCCCTGACACAGTCTTGGGCAGCATCTAGTTTTTGGTGTAATTCCTCTATGAGCTTCAGAACAGCTTCTCTGGTTGTATTGAAGCTTCTTATCTGAGCTTTCAAGTCATTGTTTTCATCCACTGCTTGATTAAGCAGGTGGTTGGCAATGTCACAATCTCTTTTTGCTGTTTGCATTGCAGATTTTTCTGCTTCGGCTGAAACATTATCTTTCCCTTCATTTAGTTTAGTCTCTAATTTGGTAATATGCCTTTCTGCTCAAGCTAAGGAGTGTTGTAGGTTTCTGCCTTCTTCTCGTAGCCGCATATTTTCAAGTTTTTCCTGTTGGAGTTGCACAGTCAACCTAGTGCCCTAGCGAGCATGTCGTCATTACAGGGTGTGCCTGAAGCTTTGGATACAAGCTCTGTCAAATTCAATTCAGGTGCAGTAGAATTAGGATCTAGGATTTGTCCTATACAATTTGGGATCAGATTTTTAGTAATCTCAGCCAATAAAGATTCCCAGGCTTCAGTGTTGGGTTGCCTGGGTTGGTGTGTTCTGCTTTCTTGGCAGCTGGGGTTGCTATGTTTTAGTTGAACACAGTTTATCACATAGGTAATTTGAATATCAGGTTGTTATTCAAATGCAATTTCTTTTAGTCCCTATGACAGAGACACATTGGCAAATGTGTGTGCTTCTCTACGGTGGCCGACAGGTACAAACGCGCTGCATATTCAGACAAGAACTGCAAATACAGAAACGCGCTGCATATAAGAAATCAACGCGTGGAGCAGATCAGTGAATGAGAGAAGAAGAAAGTTATTGGTGGGAGGAAAGTTGGAGTCGGGAGAGGCTACATGAAAAAGTACGTTGATTGTCTGTTTCTCGGGTGGACGCTCAGCACTGCCCCTAGAGGCCTGGAGCACTTCCGTTGTATGACTCGATATGTGGCGTTTTCTTTTTGCAGTTGTTTTCTTATTTGCAGCACGTTTCTGTATATGCAGCGCGTTTCTGTATTTGCAGTGTGTTTCTGTATTTGCAGCGTTTTCCTTTTGCATCTGTTTTCCTATATGCAGCATGTTTCTGTATTTGTAGCACATTTGTTTATATAGCGCGTTTGCAGCGTTTTCCTTTTGCATGTTTTCTTATATGCAGCGCGTTTCTGTATTTGCAGCGCCTGTGTGTATATGCAGCGCGTTTGTACTTGTCGGCCACCGTACTTCTCAAAGTAGTCAGTGAATTCTTTGCTTGAATTCCTTATTGACTAATAAATTAAAACAAATAATACTTTTGAGATAGAATGAGAATTAAACTGTACATATACAGTAGCTTAATAGGTGCCTTGACCAAGGTCACAATGGAGATGGATTATACAACAAAGTTCTTTACTGTTGCTTGTATAAAGCCAAATAGTTCCTATACACAAAAGCAATTTACTTGTTGCTTCAAATAGAGAATAGTATGCTGCAGCACAATTTAGCATATCATAGAATGAAAAATAATCACATATATTGTTCACTGAAGTTATCAAAGAGGTTATCACACATGCTTGTCAGTGCATGTACATTACATTCTGTTGCTTCAATCAGCAGAATCGCCAGAGGGTGCTGTGTCTAAACACAGAGGAAGTCTCATTTATTCTCGCAATTTTCTCAGGGGCGGATTTACGTACTTCACTGACTGACGTTTGGCAGTGCCCACTGAAGGACGTCTGCAGGTCGGACTGAACTCAAGTCAGTTGCTCGAAAGCACCAACAGATAAACTTCAAAGGAAAGCGCAGCAGCTTACCATTCCATTCATATACAAGGTGACAAGCGGCTAAGCAGTTAGCACAGTTATTTTACAACCCAATATCCTGCTGGATGTGGATTAAGCACTATAAACACTTCACAGTGATTTAGCCTATATGTGTCTAATATTCAGATAATTCTGAACTCTGTTGCTCTCATTGGAGTGCAATAATTGTTTCACGCTATATTAATAATTAACGGAAATCCCAAGGCCCCTAACCACATCAAATGTAGTTGTTTCTAAACAGTTAGCTACGCTGTTAAGAAACAAACAGGGGTGTGGACAAACCTCAAATTCCTGGAATAATCGTAGCAAATTTGAAACTTAAATCCAAGGCAAATTTAACATCAGACCAGATTAATCGCGACGTCTGTATTTGCAAGATAAATTTAGGCCTAACAATTTATTTACAGGAACGCAGTATGCATACAGATACAAGACAACACAATTACCGCTATGTGACCAGCACAAGGGTAATTTCAAATTCACTTAATTATGGACTGCTTTCTAAGATTGTAGCTCAATACAGTTTCACAAAGCCATTTCCACCATGCCACAGACAGCAAGCCAACAAGTAATTTTATTCACCTAAGTGGGTAGCCTAGTTATTTAATATTGTGTCACACATCCTCCAATAAACGGCACAAATATGAATTGACTATATTCCTTTATTGCAAAGACAGTGATAAACTATCGGGCCCCACGTTGGGCGCCAAAAGATGTTGCATGAGAGCAAGAAAAGTTGTATTTGAGTTTTACACTCGTTGAAATTTGGGGCATCTCCTTCGATTGAAGGAAAACACACCAAATTGATCAGTCTCAGACCTGAAAGGTCTTTCTTCCCAACACAGGGATCTCTGTCTTTGCTTTAAAGGAACACACAAATACAACGACTTGGCGATAAATCTAAATGTTTATTGAAATAGTCTACCAAGTAATAGGAACAAATAAAGAAAATTGAATACACAAATAGGATGAGTAAATAACTAACCGAACGAATGAATGAATGAATGAATGAATGAATGAATGATGGAATTAAGTTATTGCCAACAGAATGAATAAAATTAGAATTAAAATTAAAATGAGTCAAAACACAAAGCAGGCAAATAGTACTAACTAAAGCCAATTGAAAGGGAAATAATTTAGGATTAGCTTTTGCATCAACTCTCAGACAGAACGCATGGAAGATGGTTGGTTTCCTACTGTTTCAGCAGCGATGTAGGGCTGATGAGGAGGTGAACTTCATGAAGAGTGCTGAGCAAGGCGAGGCAGACTAGGCGATCTTCAGGTTGCCAAGGCGACAGCCAGATGAGAACCGTTGGAGGTCTTGGAAGGTCTTTGATTTAGACGTTCAGCTTGGAGAGCGGGTCCGATGCTGGATGGGTGCAGACTAGCTGAGGCCGCAGAGTGAACACATGGCAGGGCATGTGTTTTTCGGTCTTGATGCGTTCAGTTGCAGGCTGTAGAGCTTGATGCTGAAGCCCTACTACTCTAAGCAATAAAAAGGTTCTTGGAAAAAGTCTTGATGACTGTTTTGCTGACTTGGA
>OMKZ01027403.1:0-22016 GCA_900302535.1 Neoniphon sammara
TTTTTTGCTTGGCGAAAGTTTTGACTTTTAAGTTGTTTGCCGCGAGGCCTCAGAAGGTGTGTTGGTGTTCACTTAAAAGCAATGGCTGTACGTTTATTTTTCTTATAACGTTATATGGTAATATTCAGTTTCAATATATGGGTTGCTGTTTGGAAACGCTGGCTGCAATTGAGTGTGCGGAAACGCTACCTCGTTATCGTAAATGTTGAATTGTTTGAATGAATGAAGCATGACGTGATTACGTTAAATAGTGAATCGTTTTACATTGAGAGTAGTGATTAATATACATCGTGTCAGTTTGTGATTGCTGACGTCTTTTTGGTTTTATTCATTTCTTTTTCTAGTTTTACTCCATCCACGCAGCATGATGAATATGTCCAATATGAAACGAAGACTAAATAAAGGAGAAAGGAAACTCATTCATACGACCTCGTCATTCATTCGTGTTATATGGGAAGGAGTTTAGCTGCCTGTCGATCTATATGCACATAGTGAGGACAGGACACTCTCCTATTTGCAGAAAAGTGTAGGCTATTCCTTGCCCAAATTTGATTAACATTGTTCTGACTTCCAAAAAGTGAAAGAAATATTTGGGAATTTAGGATTCGTTCTGATCCAGTCATTTAAAAACACTCCTGTCGATCCAAAATCACTCCACTGTCAAAATGCATGGCTCAAGCTCTTACTGCTCTCTTTTCCCACTAAGTATCTGACATGTGATTGGTGTGTGCACTCAAGTGTCTATCAGGAGAGTTCATGTTTTGCATGATGTAAGGCATATGTAAATAAATGCTGCGATAGGCCTATACGCCATAGTTCCTTGTCACCGTTTTTCATATAAAAGTTAAATCTTTGCCAATGATATAGTGATTTTTATTTAGCCTGTTTATTTGTTTGTTCGTTTGTTTCATGCCACGAGGCAAATCTGAAAGAGGACCATGTGCGGAGACCGAGGATCACAATTATCAAAATATGAAAAATTATGTTTAAAAATAAGTATGTGTCCATAAACTACAGAAGTGGTTTGTGGGAGACATGTTTTGGTTTATATTTAGCGATGTACAAGACTGACGCATGCAGTCAGCAACTTTTCCTAAGGTTTAAGTAGATGAATATGAATTCATCCACTTAAAAATGAATAGTGTTTATTTACCTATTTGAATTTTATGTGGCTTGAATTCATGTTGCTTTTGTTTTCAAAGAGTCTGGCTTGTTTAAGTGACCGTTATCAAACAGTGGGCCAATTTAGGGAGTGAACTTTCCTAATTCAGCATAATTAAAATTAGAGATCAGTTCAGTTTCACTTTCAGTTTCAGTTTTATTGGTCATATTTAAGTTAACACAGGGTCAACGGTACAATAAATGTGTTGGACGAGAAAAACAGGTTAGCTCAGCAATAAGAGCACTAATCATAGATAAAATAAAGACAAAATTATATATGTATATCTAAAACACCATATGCATATATAAAATGAGGATTGTCTGTAAAAGTAAAGTGACAAGTAAAGAATATTGCACAACTGTATGTAGCAGCAGTCTTACCCCATTCTTTGTAATAGTACATTCCTGTGTAAACAGTGCAGACGGTACTCTAACATTTTTGCACATTGAGTGTATAAGTCCTTGTTAAAGTAGCAGCAGTCATGATTGATAGTGCATTTCTGTGAAAAACATAGTGCGTTCCTTTAACAGTGCAATATTGAGTATAACAGGCCAGTAGAGTGGAGTAGAGTAGCCAGAGCTGTCTAACATAGAACTAAGTAAATAGTAGTGTATGAAGTAGTGATTGGATCATGAGTTCAGAAGCCCGATGGCCTGGTGGTAGAAACAGAAACAGAGATGTACTTTACTCCAGCGTTTCGAAACATTACAACTGTAAACAAACCTTTCTCAGCTTCTGCTCCAGTCCTTGTAGCCTCAGACATTTAAATTCAGTTCTGTATGTTGCCACTGGAGGCGCTGTTGCGAAAATTCCATGCTTGCTGGCTGCTCGACGTGAAGGTAAAAGGTCAGCCTGTGTAAAACGCGTCAGTCTTCCTGCTGTCACCGTCAAGCAGACGGTTGCCGGTGCCGCCCGAACAAACATTTCTAAATATCGGTACTCGAACACAGAAACAGAAAAAATGGCTAAGAAACGGAGAGAAAGAAGAGAGGCCGATGGTTTGTCTTCATCACAGGAGGAGCCGAAGGCAAATCTTGATGACCCGCAAGTCCTGAAAGGTAAGGTTGCTGGCTAACCCTGAATGGGGTTCAAAGGCAGTGCATCAAGGCAACGTATAACTAATAACACCATGATAACGTCATTTCTGCTTTGAGATCAGTGTGGCTGGCTTCGTTACCAAGAGTTGTATAGAACAACGGCTAGCTAAAATTAGCTGAAGACGTGGCTAGCTAACGTTAGCCTGGTATAGCTAATGTTAGACAGGGCTTTCTCTCATGTATTTACAAAACACCTCTTAATATCAGGCCGGGTTGAAGTGAACATGCACCCTCAAACAAAAAGAGAACACATGAAGTCATTCGAATGACACAACGAGTCGTTCAAGTCTCAGTTAGTGAATATGGATCTGTGAATGTCAAAGCAAGACAGCAAAACTTAAACGTGTTAATTATTGCCACACAGTTTGATCTCCTCCACATGACCGACTGTGTAACAGCAACCAGGGTCATTTACAGGACAGTCTGAAGTACTACCTGTCTGTTCTTTTGACTAACATGCATATTTGTGGCTCACACAACAGTCGTGGATCTGTGGAGCCCAGAGACTGTTGTTAGTTAGATGTAAATTTGAATTGTCTCGATTTCTCTTAGTTATTTAACATACTCGATTTATGTTGTAACTTATGTTCTTCTGTCCAACGCCTACCGGGGCCAGTAATGCAAAGCTGAAGGCTTTGTCTGGTTTCCAGGTTTCTAAGACAGTTATTTGACATCACAAATACTAACTGAACTGGCTGAAGTAACAGGAAAAAAGATCTAAATTCTGTGCCAGGGCTGGGAAACCAGCCATGTACTTGATTTCAAAATTCAAGCTAGGTGTACTGGTTTTTGGAGTTTCTGAAATAACGTTAGCTGAATGGTTTCTTTTTTCATCAGCACTGAGATATATGTTTACACTTGGCTCTCAGTGATTTCATTATTCTTTAAAAACAAAAAACAACAACAACAACAAAAAAAGCATAACTCATAAATATGAGACAAGTCCAAGAAGACACACTACAGCCCTGACTCCTCTGTTTATCTGTAAATCACTCAAAGTAGCCTGAATTTGTCTTGTATAATTTCCTGTTTCTGCAACAGTTCAAAGCTTTGTCTCTCAGCCACATCCTTTGAGTGTCTTAACTGATTTGGTTCTTGTTGTCCACACTCAGATCAAAACTGACTTGCCCAAAAGTGAATTTTCCATTTCATATGGCATCTAACCCTTTAACAGACGATTTCAAATGAACTGGTTTAGCAAATTACCACTCTAAACAGTGCTTATTGAAAGTATGATCAAATAGACTGGCTCAACAACAGCAGGAGTCTGCCTCATGGGGGAGACTCAATTCCCTGTAGGGGGATGAGCAAGTGATGCAAATTACACAAGCAAATTACACAAGACTGTTTCTGGCTGGAAGCCACTGCATTTAATTCTGCTGGTTAGTGAAACTCTGTGTAATATAGATAGGCAAATTACTCCATCTCTTTTCACCACAGAAGTGCATCATACTGAAGGCGGCTCAGCGCGCATGTCTCTCCTCATTCTGCTGTCTATCTTCACCTGCTCTGCTTCAGTCATGTACCTGGTCTACAGGAACTTCCCAGAACTTAATGAGTAAGTTGCTCACTGGATTCATGAATACTGGTTAAATGCTATGGGTCCATATCCAGAACTGAAACATAACATAACAAAAGCAGGAAAACAATCATCAATCAAACTACACTGATTGTGCTAATGTAATGGTCAGGCTAACCCTCATGGTTTACATGTGCCTGAAATAATCAAAACAGAACTGCTGCTGGTCTGCCGATTTCAATATAAACTGTAGTAACGACACTGTAGCCTCTACTGTCAGTTAACAGAGATAGAGATACTGCAGCAAGAGCTGCACTAACTTTGACAATTATGACAGATCACGAGTACAAGAGCTCCACAGAATAGAGGATTCATTTGCTTTGAGTTTTTTATTTTTTGAAATTTTTAAAATTTGTTTACACAGATATACTGCCAGTTTGCACTTGTAAACGGTCTCTCCACTGGAAAATAGTCCCTGGAGAAAAGTTTCATTTACACAGTGGATTATCAGTTCCATTGTTTATGAATGCCAATTATTTTCCACTTTGTCTACCAAGTTGTTGAATAAATGAATATGGTAATCATTTTAAAGTAGCACATTGTTTATTAACATGTTTTGCAATACAGACAAGGTTATGTGATTTTATTGTGCTGTTGTATTAGCAGCAAAATTGTGATTATTTCATTAAAGATATTTTTGGCAAAGGTAATCATCAGCTAGATTCCATTTGCACATTATTGGTTGTCTTTGTGCCATTTATTGCTTTGAAAGCAGAAAGAAAATGTTTGGATCCACGATATATTACTAAATTGTATAATTTCTTTTTTGTTTTCATTTTTTTCCAGTGATGAAATGGAAAAAATCAAGATTCCTAAAGACATGGATGATGCCAAAGCACTGGGCACTGTGCTGTCCAAATACAAGGATACCTACTACACCCAAGTGCTGATGGCCTACTTCACAACATATGTTTTGTATCCTTTGAGCAAATCTGTGTACCTGTTGGAAGAGTAAGTCAAAGTTTGATGACAGAGTTTCTTTGACAGAGTATTTCCTATTGACCGTTTTTGGCCGCTACCGGGCGGAAATTTAGGCCTCCAAAACACTTACGCTGCACTGATTGTTTGTAGCCCAGTACAATTAATTAGTTACTATCAGAGTTACTACAGGAGGTTAGTGTTCCCCACCCTGCTCAGAACAGCCGAGGTGATGTCCAGCCTGTCCCTCCTCATTGGTTTTCCAGAACCTCCTACTCAGACACTCCCTGCCTCATTTGTTTTCGTATATCTATTTTTTTGCCTATGTACGTTCACCATCTAGTGGATTGGTTTTGATTTACATTCTCACTGACCTTGTCACCCACATAATCATACTTTATTTAATCTCACACCCACATCTGTCTCACCTGTTTAGCCCTGAAACGTGAAATGTTCTCACAGGCTGGCAAAGAAGTTTTTTTTCTCCTCTTTCTTTAAATCATCTTCATCCCTTTTTCCTTGGATCTTTTTTCCCACTTTCCCACTTCCAATTTTCACTTTCAGATCACTTTGATTTTTGTGCTCAGTACAGTTATTCACAACAGGAGAAAACTGTCAATATTCATGAGTTAAAGCTCACAAGCTGAACACCAGGAATGTCAGTGACTGCTGTGTTGTAGTCAGTGGACGTTACTTTCATAAATACACCCAGTGAATGGAGAAATTGTGGGTGTAGTTAAACATGTGACCCATTAGATTGGTGAACTGTTTGATACTGTTTATAATTCTGTTACATGAAATTCACTTAACACTGAACTCATTCTGTTTTCTCATCGCCTTCACTTCACCTACTGTAAAGAAGTTTACAGGAGCACTGGCAGATATTCAAGGCTCTAACCAGTTGATGATATTCGAGCCAAGACTTAACCAATTAGGAGTCTTGCTACCTTTTGCCTCATGGTTGACAATTTGGAATAAAAAAGCCAACATAGAACTGTGTGGAGAAATGCTAAATATATCAGGCAGTGGTTACACATACAGTGTTTTCATTCTTTTGCTTAATTTCTTCCCTGCTTTATTTGGACCATATGGAGGCAAAGGTTCTACAAAAAGACCAGGGTCATGAATCAGATGTTAAACGCCTCAACACACCGAGAAATATACTTTTGATGCCTCTTTTAAGCCTGCTATGTGTGTGCCTGTATGGCAATTTGCTATGTTTGGACAAAGCTGTTCACCTTGACACTCCCATGTCAGCCTTCAAACATTTGCAATCCCTGGATCCATTTTCCTCAGTATCCTGTCTGGATATCTCTACCCTTTCCCCCTGGCACTTTTCTTAGTCTGCTTGGTGAGTAAATACAGCTCTATGAAAACTCCATGAAATGTCATTATTGTGGCTAATATTTAAAAGCAGCAGTGTTTTGTGATGTTTTTGTTGTGTGTTCTCTATCTTATTATAGAGTATACACTTGAGATCAGTAATGGTTCTTATTACTTTTACTATATGTCATAGCCAAAACTGTTTCATTTCATAATTATGAAAAGACCAAATTGTCAAATTTTTAATCAAATGTGTTTTTTTTTTTCACGTGACATGCTTAGGTTCTTACAGCACAATTGTTCAGCCTTGAATATGTTGTTACTGCTATACAACATTCACAACTTTTTTACAGTAGTTTCATCAAACAAAGATAGAAGCTTTGGGGTTTAATTGAATAATTTATTTTGGCCATCTGTCAATTTTTTTTCTGGTTATAAGCACTCATGGAATGCACTCCATCACAGTGAGTGAATAGAGAGTCACTTGTGCTTTTCTGTTAATGTGAGTGATGTAGGTATCAGCTTGTAATTGTGTTTTCCTCATCGTGTTTTGTGTTTTTTATTAGTGCTCTGGCCTGGGTGCCTCTTTCTGCTATATGCTGTCTTACCTGGTGGGGAGACCTGTGGTCTACAAATATCTCACAGAGAGAGCCCATAAATGGTCTCAGCAGGTAAAGGATTTAATATCAAATATATAAATTGAAGCTACACTGGTAACAACATTTTTCTATGGTTGAGGTTCCTTAAGCTATGAACTCTTCTCCCCTGTAATGTTGGATCTGTTTTGACTGCACATTGCTTTTCATTGGCAGGTTGACAAACATAGAGATCATTTAATCAATTACATCATTTTCCTGAGGATAACCCCTTTTCTTCCCAACTGGTTCATCAACATCACCTCACCCGTCATCAATGTGCCTTTGGGTGTCTTCTTCCTTGGTACCTTTCTTGGTAAGACCCAGCTCTGCCTCTTATCTCTCGCTGTCCCTCCTGATGCTGTTCTTTATGAATTTTTTTTTGTGTGTGTTTTCAACGTTTCCCTTGTTTTAACTCCTGTGCTCTGCCTGGCTGCTTTACAGGAGTGGCCCCGCCATCCTTTGTGGCAATAAACGCAGGTACAACTTTATACAAACTGACCACAGCTGGCGAGGCGGTGTCCTGGAACTCCCTGGCTGTGCTCGGCGTGCTCGCTGTGCTCTCAATCTTGCCTGTGTGCTTCCAGAAAAAGCTGCAGCAGAAACTTGAGTAGAACATTAAACACCTCAGCAACTCATCCACTGGCTGATCCCACACCCCCTTCCCTTGGCTCAGGAACAGCATGCGCAGCTGTCACTCAAGTCTCTCTGCCTCAGTCTCATACACAGCTGCCCATGCTGCTGGGGGTTGAATCCTTGACCACTGGCACAACTAGCACTCCATGACTTCAAAATGCATGCAGTGGTGGGTTCCCCATGACTTCATCTGGTTATTTGGTTATTATTATATTGTTAATTGTGGCACATCCTGTAAATAGAAAAAATTGCATTTTAAAATATCAAGCACTGCTTGTTATCGTGTGGTAAAATTCTTGTCCCACAGTTAAAGGTGCTACTTATAGGATTTTTAAGTAACACATGAGGCTTGGATTTGTTTTCGAAAATCCTCCTTGGGAACATCATTTCATAGCTTACTACTCTAAAATTTACATCATTCACAGAAAACCTGATTTGCAACTCCAAATTGTTGGCAGTAATCTGTTGGACCTGATATAACATGAATAGATATATGTTGGAATATGCTTTGCTATCACACATGTTAGTGTGTAAATCCTATATTTAGCATCTTGAAGCTGTGTCCCTTTTCAATATTTATTTTAACATGCTTGTGTTAAAGTCAGACCTTAATGAAATGCACCACAAAAGCAATAACTGTCACACTATAGTCTGAAAGTAGATTTTAGTTCTTAAAAAGTATGTTTTGATAATTGGTGCTTGCCTTGGTAAATGTATGCAGTGGATAAAAATTGCAGTTATAATAGAGGGGGGAAAAACACTTAACATGACTGACCTAAATGAGTGCGCCTTTTGTTGACATAAGACTGGGTGAGTTTGTTGCGACAACCCAGCATGCTTTTCTTCATATTTTACATCAGCACTCTTGGACAGGTGCCTGGATCCACCACCGTGCATCAATCAATGTTGTTTTCACTTGTATTTACTTGTTAACTGCATTACACTTTGAGTTAAGTGTTCATGGGACTGGCAGGGGGTTCCTCTCAGGAGGCTTTTAGCTTGTGCAGATATTGGGCTCTCTAATTGGATTTACTAGTTCAGGCCAGGACATCAACCTTAGTTTGCATGTAATCACTTTACCGTTGTTACTGGTAAAGATCAAACCAGGCTAAGAATTCAAATATTCCTCATCCAGGGAATGATCAAACCACAATGGGATGGACTTAAGAATTGCTGAATTCAAAATGGCATCCTCTGTTAACAAGTGAATATACAAGTTTCAGGAAACCCAGATGGAGCAGAGAAAAGTCAAACAGATCATCATTCATCATTCTGTCAAGTAAATTCCAGGCTAACCTTCTGGTAATCTTGGCTTTCTGCATTTGGTGATGTGACTGCACCTCTGGATATGTGCTGAAATTACATGCGTCCATCTCCGCTGTTGTATGCTTTGCCAGTATGGAAGTGCAGGTGGTGTCCAATGCCATGGATGATGTACCAGTGCCCTTGAAAAGACTGCCAACTGACTGTGAGGTATATAAGCCTTAGCTTGCTTTTACTACTTTAATTTTTCTGAGTAAATTATGAAGAGAACTGTTGTATGACTCTAACTGGGAGACATTTATTATGATGCCTGACTTGTCTTATTAGTTTGGTTTGGTGAATATTGTTTTACTGATTAATTTAGTCCTGTCTTATAAAAGCTTACTGGATTTTTATTTTTTTTTAATGTGCTGTTATGTTTAGTTTTTTTTTTTTTTGTATAGTATGATATCTTAATGCTGCTGCTTTTAAAAAACAAACCTTTCTGGATGGTACCAGAGAGGTTTATGCAGTGAATGTACACATAGGTAACAAATCTTATTGCTTTTTGTGTCTCCATAGTTGATGGCTGAACTTTCTTCAATCGCTTAAATTTTCACTTATTTTCAAACGGTCTATTAGGTGCATTGTCAGATTTTTTGTTCGAGACTATTTTTAAAATCAATTTAATGTCTTAATGCTAAACAGATTCAGTGTCCTACTGTAAAATTGTTTGTATTAACCTCTCTTGAACTTGATTTAATATGACTACACAAACATCGATTTATTGTAAATTTGAAATGAGCAGTACTGAGGGTTTTCAACCCTTACACATTTTATAGTAGCAAATAATTATACAAAGCTCATTTATATGGGTGTTGGATTGTTTTTATGGTTGTTACTAAGTTATAAAGCTCTGTTTGTACACCTACAGTAAGTACAATGTTGTCTGGGAAAAATGCATCTTCTCTTGCTTATTAGGTGGTAAATGGTATAGACACACCCTAAAAGCTATTACTTCTCATCTCTGTGAATAGTTAAAATATATACTAATTATTAATTGCTCAACTTCTTCCACAAAGGCCTCAAATACTCTAAATCATAAGACATGAAGGACCGAAATTTCTGTTTTTTTTTCTGTTTCCTATTTATTAAAAGGGCAAAAATTGTATTAAAATAGTATTAAATCTCAAAGTTTTGCTAAATCAAGATTGATACATGGAATTGCCAAAGTGTTTTTTTAATCAATCCCATCTCCATTGAAGATGTTGCAAATTGCTGTGGGATAACTCTTCCGTCATTGTCTTTTAATGTTTGAAAACAGTATTAAGTTGTACAAAGTAGTGATGTATTGTGGTATGACATGTTTACAAATACTGTTTATTGTCATTTTCTGTCCTATCTAATCAAATTTATGTTTTTTATATTTATTACATCATTAAAATGATCTTAATACGGCTGAGAGAAGTAGGTCTGATCAACTCTCTTGCCTCTCCAAATATAGGTAAGATGGATACTGAGCTGTAAACAAAGTAAACCTAGCCAGTATATCATAACCTTTTGTTATGACAATATAATACACAACCTGCCTCTATGGAAACTCCATTAGAGCGCGTTTTAACAGACTTTGATTCATTTTCCACCCAACACTTCATTTTCCATCACATTTTTAATTATCAGTGCCTACTATCTGACCTTATTTAAAATGCAGTGAGTCACCACTATTTCACTTTCACCTAATCACCTAATAAGGATTTGTCCACATTCTTGATTCATGAATATTAGTGTCCAACTCATGGAGGAAAGAAAGAGGTGATGAAAGGAAATATGAGTACAGTGCCATGTGATTTTCAGAAATGTTTTTTTTTTTTAAAGCAGTTTTCTGTTGTCCTATCTGCAGTCAGATAATAAGCAACATGAAAGCATGATAATTGGTTTCCTAGGTATAGGGCAGGATGACCTTGTACAGGAAAGGGAATGAGACATCTGAATTTTGGGATCCACTCTCAGTGAAGACCAATTGCATGACAAGGAGATAACCTTTAAAAAATATTTTAAAAAATGTAGGTGATCAAAAAGTGTTTTTTTGTGGCTGGGTGCATTTTTTAAAAAAAATCACCTGATTAAGACACAATGGAGAAGACTGATTATTTAGTACTAAGGAGAACTAGAGAACATGCAGTAAATTACTATCATGTTACAGATATTACATTCCTCCCACTATGCTCTTAATGAAAACAAAAAGAGCTTCTTAGATACAGTTAGTCATCCTATGGTGTTTATTTCACCAAGAACAGCTGGTCTCAAACAGCAACTCCATTTGTTGAAGTACAGGGGCATACAATACATGAACACAGGTTCTGGAAGTAAAAGCGAGGGTGTAATGCCACCTGGTGGTGATGTTGTAAAATGACTACTGAGCGGTTGTTTACAAGGTTAAGATGGCACATGAACACTCACTGTACATACTGTTCTGTATGCTGCATGATGAAAGCCTTGTACAGTTCATTTAGATGTGGGAGCTTACATTCAGCTCAAAACTCCAAATACACCTTCGAAATACATCAAATTAAAACCTCAACATGGAATTGATTGACTGCAGTAAGATGCTCGATCATTTTTACTGTTTGGTTATGTAAACAAAGTAATAAAATGACAGCAGTTGATGATCAGTCTATATATACATAGGTTGAGTGCTTTGTGTTGATTGTTGCCTGCCCCTGTTTTGAAAGACCAGCAAGCATTTCAGCCATGATATGATTATCCCATGATTAACCCAATCAAATGATTAACCTGTATTGGTGTTCTTCAGCATGCAAAAGGATAGCCATGGGGTGGTAAATGCTGATGATATAACAAAATGATGTTCTCTTAAACCTCTTACTAATAGTGAAATAAAACATGTTTTGTGTAAATAAAATGTAGATGTTTGTACTGTAAAATCTAGACTTGAGGTGAGTGTTGGTGGGTTTTTTTTGTTTTGTTTTTTTTTATAATGAACTCACAAGTATTAGCTGATTCTACCACAATCATTTGCCTAGTTTTATTTGTTGATCTAGATCCTGTGTGATTAGACTAGCAGAAGGAAGTGAAATTCAGTTGTTGACCACTTTGAAACTTGTCATTCCAGTGGACATAGAAGTGAGCTCATCAGAGGATAAAGGAAAGGAAAAACTCTTGCTCATCAGTAGTATACAAAGGAGGCATGTATCACTTTCAAGTGCAGTTTTGTGTGTAAAGTCCACATGCTGTTCTTTAATTAGTGCTAGAAATGTTTTACAATGCACAGTAAACTCAAAAGGTAAGACAAGGAGTCTTTGAACATTTATAGAAAAAACAAGTTTGAATTTTGATTCTGTTCAAACGTCAGATAACACATTGTCTTGATGGTCCCACAGTTTCTCTAGGCAATGGATTGAGGTAATAAATAGTAGGTAGAGCCTTTATTCATAGTTATTATAAACATTTATAACAACAATCTAAAGATCTAAAGACTAAGTCATAAGGTGTTTAACAGATAGAATAGAATAGAATAGAATAGTTACCTCTCTAATATTCTTTGCTGTACATTTAGAGACATCCGCTGGATGCTGAAGAGTTAAAGACATAACGTAATCTCTTTAAGGAGTTTGCACATGCTCAGTGTTGCCAAGAGCTCTGTGTGGAGATCTGAGGCAGATGAAAACAGCTGTAGTGCTGTAGAAGGACCACAATGCACTTCGACTGCAATACTCTGATTTTTTTTTTAGATGCGCCAAGCCACACAGACAGAGACGGAATAAACCCGGAAGTTAAGTGATTTTCTTTCAGCATAAAACACACTTGGGATAATTGCCACACTTAAGTAGAAAGAAGCATCCTATTATGATTTACACAACAAAAAGCGAATCAAAGCACTCGGTGAAGTTATTAGAGTAAACAAGAAGTGAAAAAAATTAATTAAACAACGCTAGCAGCACCAAAACTTTAGGTGATAATAGGGTGTGTTGGGGTGTTTATGATGAAACTCGTGACCGGAAGTATTATTTTTTCTGGCTTGTTCAGTATCGGTGGAAATTTTCAAGCTTCGCAGTAACGTAGCATCCGTGATGGCAGAGAGAAATCACTTCTTCCAGATCATCTAATATGCTCCCTGTTGGGAGCGCAGGGATAAGGGTGCCACCGGTCCAGTCTCAAAATGACCACCGGCTTCAGCTCCGGTTCCTGCCGGTTCGCAGATTATTTCGTGATCTGCGGACTCGACACAGAAAGCGGGCTGGAACCTGACGAACTGTCCGGTAAGCACATTAGCTGTCGGGTAATGTCGAGCTGATGCTATAGCATGTAAGGACGGAGTATTATCCACAGGACAGCGTTAGTATTCAGTGTTTAGCTTAATTTCATGTATTTTCTTACATTTGGTCATGTTCATACGAAATGATAAACATTGCATGCAACGTAAACAGGCCTATCCCTTGTTTTTCATCGTATTTGTTTTAAATGTTCGTTTAGGGTCGAGACTCGAGGGGATTACTGGCTTGTTATGTATCTCATCCACTGGCATGGATTTTAAATGCCATCCATAAATTCGTTGCACATTTTCTAGACTACTCTTGGTACCAAAATGAGTCGACTTTGGTATGGCACGGGTTTTAAATTTCTATATGTGTAGCTAGCATTTTAATCAGTGTTAATTCAGGCCTTGCTGTAGACTGATGGTACAACAAGCCAGGGCGATAATACTGATATCCTACATTTTCCTTGAATAATGGTTGGTAAAATGGTTGAAAACGATAGACCAACAAAAGTGTGATGTTGTCATCACGGCTTCAAGCTGTCAGAAGTGTATTTCTTGAGAACAGTGATGAAAGTAGCATCACTAGTGCCTTTCAATTATTCGGATTTGTGTTATATGTGTCATTTTGAATAGAAGAATGTGGTTTAGATGTATAGAATTCAACTCAAATGTGTTCTCTCTTTGGAATTGTTGTGACGAAACAATTAACTTGTCATTAATCAGACGTAAATCGAGCCTCGATTTCAGGCCAATAATAGTAGATGGAGATCTATTTAAAGCAACTGTTCTCAGATGCACTTTCACTGGCACCCAAAATTGCCGTAGCAGAAGTAATTACTATCCAATGTACATTTGACAATATGTGATTTGTGGCTTTTACCTCGTGTACATAAAAAAGAAAAGGAATATGTATACTTGTTTTGATAGATTTCATATTCTTACAGAGACTACATTTGAGACGGCATTTTATTCCCGTGACTGTCCAGCCTTTGTAATTATAAGTTGCTGTCAAGAGAGGGAAAATGAACGCAGGTCCAGGTGTTGTGAATTCTTTAAGCACAACAGAGAGAAAATGTCCTCAGCTTGTTCATCCTGGTTCATTTTTCACTTACTCAATACTCCTCCTACTCCTACTCATAAAAGATGAACCACCCAATTTTCTTTTTCACAAAAAAACTCATTATTTGCATATAAAACTTAAACGTGAAACAAACCATAACTCTGTTATTAGACCTAATACAGCCTTCATTTGTTTAAACAGTCAGTGTAACATAGCACCCAATCAGCATAGATTTTTCCAGTCAATACACTGAAATGTAGTAATGGATGTAATTACAGGCGAGTAATGGCCAACATTGAAAGTTAGCTACATCTAAAGAAAAGCATATACATGCCTCTAACCAGGATTATTGAACACTTGCTCATTGTTTTCAAGTAAGATGTTTTTGATTTTGCTCTCTCTTCTTCTAAGTGATAGATGAAATCATCTATTGAATTTATGTCTGAATGGTCATGACAAGAAAAAGGAGGATGCCGGAGTGACTGGGTTGTCTGATCGTTGTAGGCTGTCCCAGGAGTCATTCCACTTAGGAAAAAAGATGATGTAATTATTAATACTCTTGAGTCTGTGTGACCTTTGGGAATTAGTGAGGACAGATAACAGTAGATGTGGGAGTCATGCTTACTAAATGCTTTTTGGTGAGGTTGGTGAGAACGTAGGATTGATTGCGTTGTTAGGGGTGGATCTGAAGATTGGGCAGCTGAAACTCTCCCTCAACAAATCCTGTTCCCAAACAGCAAACAGGACAGACAACATATTTCTTTTTGTGAGTCAAGTGCTGTACTTGCTACTGTGTTCATATTCTAATATTAATTCTTTTCTGGTCCAGTACCTAGGGGAGGTCAGGCCTAACAAAAAGATTTCACAGTTACTGGGAGGAATAGAAATTTTAGCAAATTTTACAAATCTGAAGTTAAACTAAAAATAGAAAGACCCCCAAAACAAACAAAACTGGTGGCACTTTGTTTATTGCAATTTTCATTTATATTCATGAGTCATGGAAATTGAGTGCTTTGCTCCAGCAACTCTGGATTCAATTTAGTCTACACAACTAATATTGCTGTTGTGTATCACCATTTAAGGGATCCAGTCCCTGGTTTACACTATGAGGCTATGGTTACATTTGTCCTCACTGTTTTTATTTATTTTTTATTTCATTTTTTGTATTTATTTATTTTTTTACCTGTTCCAGTGGAGTTGTATGGGGTTTCAATATGTTTCTGTCCCTTCCCTCTGTTTATTAGCAGCATATCTCAAGAAGGTAGAAATAGATTTGCAATGAACCTTTTGGAAAGGTTGGTCACGTTGCAAGTAAGAAATTATTCATTTTTCATACCAGCTGTCCAAAGGGTGCGTGGCGGCACTTGTGGCTTTTCACTAGAAGGCATATAACTTTCCGAATGGATTCACAGAATACCATCAAAATTTATGCCCATCAGCAGACATAAACAAAGTCAAAGTATCGATCATAAGTCAGTTGTAGAGCATTAGTGCACTGGAGGGCTTCGCTTTGGTTTAGACAAAAACACCCTGTCAATTTTTCCAAGTTGGGACAGTGATAGAAGCTAAGCCCTAATGGCTACTGAAAAAACACAGTGCTAATTGGTCCAGTGGTGTTGCCATAATTGGAAAAATTGCTGTATGGCTAGAATTTGAACATTTCATGTCACATATCAGTCATCACAATGTGTGGATCTACTAAAACAAGTTGGTAATAAAGTGTGGAAGAAATGATTAACTTCAGCTTGTGGTAAAAAATTTAAATGTGGAACTGCAACTTGAACTGGAATTGCATAGTGTTGGCAGAGATATGTGCCCCACTGAGTACTGTGTAGTTTTTTAAAAAAGCCAATCATATACGTCTGTGTTACTTTTTACCACTGTGTCTCTCAAACTCCCCACATTGCTCTTATGAGTGCTAGTTGATGAATGCACCTGATATTTGGATTATATAGGTATGAATAAAGCCTATATATGTTATTTCTGAGTTTCAGTGATAAGCACAGTATCCACAATGGTGGATGTAAGAGAAGGTGTTTTATTTTGAACATCCATCTCTCCCAATATTGGTTGCTGTGAACCCCAGGCTGTATCCACTGAAATGTTTTTGGCTATAATCTGTACAAGTGTATGGAAATTACTTAAGCAGAAGTCTGCCTGGGACTCGTCCTATAATGTCGAGGTCAGTGTACAAAGCTGCTTGGATTTTGCCCAGGGAAAGCAGTGCAGAATGATTGGTCTTGAGTAGATGCTTGCTGTCCTCTCAAGAAGCTAAGTACACACAAAGCAACAGGGCAAAGATGGGGTATCACACACATGAGGATAAGGGGTCACACACTAAAAGATGTTATTCCATTCATCCAAAACAGTCCACTGTAAATACAATTACAAAATAAATGGGCTTTCATATTTTGCTTTATTGCACGGAAGGTACAATTTACATTACAAATTTATTTTGACATGATGTTACTTAAGAGATAATATATATGATTGTTTTGCTTGAGAGTTCTTTCATCTAATTTGTAATTGCATTGTTATGTGGATTGATGTAGGCATTATAATTTGGTGAGATTTATTCCCCCCAAATGAAATTGTATTGCAACTTATCAAAGAGTGGCACCAGTGGAGTTGGCAGGCTTTCTGATGTAAAGTATCTACATGAGTGGCAGTTGTTTAAAGTGACTTTGCTTCCATTTGGCTTACTCTCTCCCCCCTTGAGCTAAATTCCTATTGGCTGTTCACCCTCAGATTTGCGTCTTGGAGAATCTTGGAGCAATTCAAGCCTTATGAGCCTCGCCAGACTGGGCTGGATCACATCAAGCACATTTAAAAAAAATAAAAATAAAAAAATTCTTGTCAGGTCCCAACAGCTCTCAAGTCTTTAGGAGGGTCATAGTCTCCAGTCTTGAGCCTTTTCACACTGCAGGGTAATCTTTGCTGATAGGCGGGTCTGAGTGTCCACCAGCCCAGACTCTCCCTGAAGGTCGGAAAGGCAGAGCCGCTGGCTTACACTCGGCATGCAGTTGTGACCCAGCCGTAAGCCAGCTGCGAATAACTGTGTTACAGCGTCTAAGCTGCTGTTGCCCTGGTCTCTGCTCCTGCCTTGCTCTGGCTACAAAGATAGCTAATTGGTGAGGCTATTTTTAGAGATTCCCAGTCCTGACAAACATCAGAGAGTGTTTCTAGTTCTACTGCTCGCAACATGGTGATTAATAAAGATTTATTTCAGCGGACATTCTCTCCTTCACCTCAGTTGTGCATCTTCTTCCCCAGTGAATTGTTGTTAGGTAGTTAGATGTTCACTTGCATTCAGACTGAAGAGCTGCTGTAACCGACCAATCAGAGAAGATGACCTCTGTCACATGCTTGGCATACTTGAAACTGCAGTGTGTGTGCTCTGTGGTAGTGACAGTGTCGCTCAGGGGTGTGAAAGTGCATGCAACCTTGAGGATACTGTCATTGATCTGTCGGCTTTGTAGAGTTTCATTGACTGTTTGTTGTGTGCATTACAAGTCAGCTGGGCCATATGGGCTAATTTGCCTCCACGTGGCTGAGATATTGACTGTTACAAAAAAACAAACAAGCACCTAGCATCTGTAAGGTGGCATGGGTTGGCTGGCCATTTCATCACTGAATGGAGAACCCTAACTAGATGTACTACAATTTTCTCAAATTACCTTTCACATTTTAATATGGCATTAAAGCTCCCATTAGAATGTTTTTAATTTTTGTTTCTGTTGCCATCATGCCATAGATTAGCTATTGGGCTTGTGCTGCGCCTCCTTTGTTGGCATTTGTAAGTAACTGCATAGGGGTGCAGTCTGGGCTTTGTGGTTTTGCATACACTGTTCTACTTATTACATAGTTTGTTGCTGTTTACTGTAGAAGGAGGTTAGGGGTTTACTGGTACTGACTGACGTTTCAGTTTTTAGTTGAAAGGAAATGCTGCCGCAGTTCCTTTTTTATAGGTTGCATATGTTCATGTCACTTAGACACAGTGATATAAGGTATGCTGTCCTTTTATATATTGATTTAAAGAAGGAAGAAAAATGCGTGTTTTGCCTGTTGTGACAAGTAAAACAGGCAAGATGATTGGATTAATGACTTTTAGCACATTCAAATATGTTTCATTGTATCAGTTTTCCTTCTTTACTTATAATTGAACTAAAAATGACTCCTTTAGTTTGCAGTAATTGTGATTTGGATCAGTCCTAAGAGACATGGCCAGTGTCCAAAGTTTTGATCTCTAGAAACTTGGTTTAATTATTATTGAACAGTCAGCTTGAGGAAACTTATCTAATTTCATTCTTTTTTGAGGCAGTTTTTAATATACAGGATTAAACTAAGAATGGTTACATGCTATCCCTGCTCACATTGAAACTCACTGCTGTAAACTTTTATTGGGCAGATTGCCGAAGATCACTCAGCAAGCATGGACACACGTGCACATGATTTAACCGAAACTGACTTAAGCAGGAAGGAAAGATGTTCAAGAAATTTGCATATTACTTTAAGGGACGTTGTCTTGCCCTAAATTTTACTGCCAACACCATAAGGAAAAATATTTTACATGAAGGAAATGTGCCAAAAACGACCTCTCCAGTATGTTCTCCGCTGTTTCTTCAGCACTATATTGGTATTAGATCGATTTTAATGTGGCGCAATGCTGATACAGTGAGACACACACATCACAAACATAATGACCAAAACCTTCTTTAAAGCAGAGTGTTGAATCAGGGTAGGGACCTGATTAGCATATGTATGGCCTCCCTCTTGCCATGCTCTGTCACTGGCTGGCTCACAGGCTACACTGGAAAACAGGGAGCTGAGGGACATAAGTACACACGCACACAGGCTCCACTTATTCAGATGCTAAACATCCTTTTGAATTTCCCAGGCACCCTCTCTCCCCTAATCCCTCTCAGCAAACAAATGAGGATGAATGGTTCAATATGAAATCTGTCTATAAACACTTAGTGTGTACTTGGACTCATATTTTCACTCATGATGGCTAATTTATTGGTCTCCTGTCCATGTCATAAACCTCTGTTAAAATGTGTGAGTGAGAAATTGGACATGTTTTGAAGATTTATGGGACATTTCATAATTCTTTGAAGGTGCAGTTTGTCTTGATCATGAATTCAGTCCAGTTTCTGGCCTTGAAGCCATGCAAATTAGAGGGTGCGCCCAATTTACTAACAGGTCTCAAACATAATTTCATCTGTGTATTGTTGCACGGTGAGGATCTTTTGAAAAGAGGTAGTTTGTTTAATATGACCCGTTTTTCTATTGAGAATGATTGTTCATTCTCAAGGCCTAAGCATTATCACCAACAAATCGGTCTAATAAAGGGTGTTGGCACTCTGTTCAAGAAAATCTCACTTGAAACTTTCAAAAGATGAAATTATTTAGGGATGCTGCCTGAATAATTCTTCAATCATAGCATTACTGGTTGGCCTGCTGGCAGCCCATAGTGGTTCAAAATTAAAGACACCGTGTGCAGATAGAGTGCTCTTCTGTCAGGCGTGTTTATGTTTACACCACATCTTGATTTGCATGAAGTCATTGGTGAATAAGGTGGAAATCCTATGCAATGCCAAATATATAATCATTAAATAGCAGAGAAGGTTAATGCATATTCATGAATCCAAAGCAGCATCTGACACTATTATGACTGATGTTATTATGATCATGTCCGCATGGTATTTAAAATGTTTAAGAGAGTTGAAATTGAGCAATTTCACATTTAAAATTTATCATAGGATGTGTAGCTAGGACTGCAACAAACGATTATTTTGCCCCTTGATTAATCAATTCTTTATTTTAACAGTTGCAAGCAAGAAGGTCTATAACAGTTTATTCTTTTCAGTAAGACTATGAGAGATGGTAATCATCCAGTACAATATTATTACATGCTTTAGCAGTATAGGCAAAGGTTCATTCCAGGCAAATAACCCTTTGTCGTTGACCAGAAAATGAAAGTGTGTCACTTTCCACTGACAAAGCCCCATTTCTCTCATGCTGTCAGTTTAAAATCACTGATGAATTTAAGGAAGTTGATTTGCTTACAGTGAATCATTGTGCAATGTCTGTGCCAAAGAAAGCTTTTCCATGGTCAAATCTATGCTTCTTATAACTTGTGTTAAATCGGTGACTTGAAGCATATTTTATTGTTGCGGATGGTTTTTGGAGTGGAGATGCTGCAGCTTTAGCATCATTAATACATCCATGTTCCTAAGAGACAGGTTTTGATTTTATTCGTTGTGTGGTTTAGACCTAATCATGTTCATCTGCATAGGCAAAACTTAAATAAAATTCAAACAGTGGCTGATTCTGTTTTTTACCTTCATGATGGCTTTGATAAAGGATTAATAGGCTTTATACAATTCTGAGTACTACTCAGAGGCAAGGTAAAAGGCAATTTAAAAGTCTCTTTTATATCAGTGGAGATAAATCATTGATTATCCAAAGTTATCACTAAGTTGGGTTTTTCTCTTTTATCCATCAGAAACTTTTGGCTCATGCTCCCTTAGTGTTTTGCAACCAAGACATTGAGTGCTCTATTAACAGTCCCACCAATAAAAATAATTGAAACTACCTTCAAATTTGAGCACCTCATAACAATTCATCAGATTAAAAGCAACCTTTGTCTGGTTAATATGCATCACTTTAATTATGCCATTGTGGATGATTATTGAGATCATTCATATTGGAATAATGGCTGTGAAGGAAATACTTCAGTTTCATCATTAGGAAAAGAAAAAGAAATGAACAAAAATGAAAAGAAAAAGGATATTTGTTTGACAGAAAACACTGGCTCTACTGGAGGAGAAATTGCTTACTTTCTGTTGTCCCAGGTTGTTTTTCACATTGCTAAAAACTCTGCTACCGTGAATCAGATGCTGCCTCTTTATCAAAACTTTACTATCTTTCCTATCCGGTAAGCACTAGCTCAGTTTTGAGTGTTCTCTTGAGACCCAAACATAAATCTCACACTGGGCAGGCTGATACTGAAACAGTCTTATCAAAGCTAGCTTCACATCACAGGCAGACCTCGTGACAGGAGTGGTGGCTTGTGCAATAAGGCTCACTCTCAGCTCCCTGGGGCTCACTTTCTTCTGCTGACTGCAACCAGCAAAGCAGTCTTTTAAAAAGGCTGCAGACTGCTGCATGACAGAGAAGAAATGAGTAGTTTTATGAAACCGAGGGTACAGTCAGCGCCCCTCATTACCTTTCAGTCTGCTTGTCCATCTCTGTTGTGCTTTGCTGAGGAAGGCAGTCTGCAGAGACGGAGAGAGCATCTCGCTGTTTCTATTGAAAAGTAAATGAAGCAGATCCATTTCCGTGCACAGTGGAAGTGAGTTCATGTTGGGTCACATGATTTGGCCCTTGCTGTGTCTGACAGCGAAAGTAAATGCTTCGAGGGAACTCTGCCTGAGAAAACTGCTGGACAGAAAAGTTACTCCCTTAGTTTCCTCATCAAACCTCTAGCAGAGTTTCCTCATTTAGGTCTTAGGGAATAATTTAGTCCCTTTATAGCCCTTATGACAGAGCCTATCTATGTCTCTTTTTAAAGATGCTGTACTGGAAATGAATTACAGACTTTACCTGTAAAATTCAGTCAGTGGTATTTGAAAACAGACCACAATCAGCTGATCAGATTCAGCTAATGGTCTGATTTTGTGTTGTGATTTTGATCTAGACTTCTATTTATATAACAAACTCAAACAGCCATAATCAGTTCAGTTCTGGAGAACATCAGTATGAAATGAAAATAGACTAGATACACGTCAGAACTGTGATGAAAAACAAAAGAAATCTTTTGTGAAAGAGGACAATGTACATGCAGTCGGGTTTTCTATTTTATTTGGATCGTAGAATTTGATAAAACTCATCGATACTCATCAGTCATGAAAATCTTTACCCAGGCAATGTCATTCAAACTAAACACTCAGCGCATGGGAACATTGTGCTCTGTTGACTTTCTTTGTCAGCAGTGTGTTTTCTCAACTTGCTCAGAAAACGCAATGCATGTCCTGGATTTTTTTACCTGCGATCAGAGCGAACATGTCTGCAGTAGGATTTAAA
>OMKZ01027403.1:26276-43052 GCA_900302535.1 Neoniphon sammara
AAAATGATCATTTTAAGCCAGTCGAAACCCCAGGGCTAGTCAGTCTGTAATGAAAGAGCAGCCATTTTCTCCAGTCAGACCTATTACTGCCTCCTCAGAGGATTCACATTTTACACATTTCACCACATTTGCCACATTTTGAAATAATATTTCATCTGCTTTCTTGGTGTGAGATTAAAAAGGCAAAATGTTAAATATTTGTTGAAATGTCATATTATCCCTTTATAAAACACATATACGTACCTCTAGGGAAATCATCTTAGCTAGTAATGAAAGGGAAATAATGTTTTTGATGATCTCCCATCCCTAACCTTGAATTATGGCTGGGCCATACTGAAAGAAATCAAATACCATGATAACTTTGACCAAATACATCAGTGTTGATATTGTGACAGTATTGTAGGAATGACTGTTGATGCTTTCCAAAGATATTTACTCCCGATATTTTTGATAAGCAATCATTAGTAATGTGTATATGATGAGCAAGCAGGTAGAGGCAAATACCAGAACAGCTACAGCAGTCTAATAAATTCAGAAAATTGCTTCCCTTTACTTCCCTTTTCCCTTTAAAACCAGGAAAAGACATTTATGACATATTGTAATATTACAATATCCAAATTCCCAGATGGTCTAGTCTCACATCACGATATTGGAATAATAATACTATATTACCCAGCCCTACCTTGAATACCTTGTTTGTTTTTTTTGTTTTTTGTTTTTTTTGGGGGGGTGTGTTTATGGTGAGACTCTAATATATACCAGAGTAATTTGGATTAACATGATCTCCAGAAGAGAGGGGAAATTACGACACACAGCAGCACAGTGTTCTTCCATCGTAACCCCACCCACTGGCTTGAATTTGCATATCCACCTGACAGAGACACAATTAATGTCCTCTCTGTCTATATGCAACTTGCTCCCAGCCAGAGCGGAGCACCACTGTCAAGCTGTGTGTGTGTGTGTGTGTGCACATATTGAGAAGTGATGCGCTACCCATCAAGAACCAAGCTTTTATTAATACTTTTGTTTCATTTGTTGTGTAGCTTTATGCCAGTATATAGAGGCTACTAAATTCAGAGATGGGGCCAGAGGAAAGTTGGCGAGTGCGAATGAAGGTAACCCCCCTCCCCACACACTCTTCTCTCCCCGTTAACCTGAGCTCAGCTTTTACCCTTCAACCTTTAACCCAACACACTGTTTTTTTCCCCCCACAGCAAACCCTCCTCTGTTATTTCAAATTCTAAGTTGTCACATTTCTTTTCTGCACAGGTGTGGGGACTGCCCTTTCTGTTTTGCGCCCTCTGATTTCTCTCCTCCCGTTTTCTCTTGGCCCACCCCCCTTCCTCCCTCACATCCTTCAGCAGCAACTGAACAATAAACCAAATGTTTGACAATCACTGCTTCTGTTTCTCACACACGCACACCCAGTGCTGCCTGCACTGGTGTTGCTTGGTCAATGTTTACTCTCCCCCCTACACTCTGAATGACTTTTCAGTACTGCCTTGGTGTGTGCATCACTTCTGCTTCACGCTGGGTTAAAATCAACTCAATTTGTGCTTTTTTTTGACTGATTATTTTGTGTGTTGCTTTGTATTGCCATTAAAGCTGTCACAGGAAGCATTAACAGTAAAGCCTGATCTTAACTCACCTTTTCTTTGGCTTCTTTAACATGAGATGGCTCTTTTTGCTTTGGTAAAATCAGCCAGGTTAAACTGTAATTTGGAGATGCCTATGCTTGACTATTTTGCTGTGGCGGTTTTCCTTTGTTTTCTTAAAAAAGATGCAAGTGGCAGCTTTATATGACGCAATGCAAGTCTTTCTCTCAAGATGAACATGCTTTCTCTTCTCGAGGTGTGCCTGCCACCTCAAGCCTGCCTCTGATAAGACCTTAATGTTCCCATGCTCCTTTTCTGGAGTCTTTTTTTGCTGGCTTCCTTCTTACTGTTTCCTCGCTCTTTCTGTTTCTCTCGTTTTCAGGTGAGAATTTTGAGCAGAGTCCACTGCGGAGAACCTTTAAATCCAAAGTTCTAGCGCACTATCCAGAGAATGTCGAGTGGAACCCGTTTGACCAGGATGCAGTTGGCATGGTAAGGTCGCTGTGTAGTTTTAACATCTTCCTAAGTTCCTTTGGGAGTAACACTAGGGGCATGAGTCTTTGGCTAAACATCAGTTTTCACGACTTACTAGTTGATGATTTGATTTAAGAACTATTTTTCTTTTTTTGAACAAGTCATTTCAATTTGAGTTTGTAAACCATGATGGGTCCAGAGATTCGATTCAGTACTCTTAGCCAAACTTTGATATTTGTTAATAAACTTACAGTAATGTGTCATTCTATTTATTTCTATTAGCAGATGGATTCAGTTGAATCCGCAGAATTTTAATCAGTACGATACAATGAATGAATCGTTCCACCCCTAATTTAAACTAGCTGAATGGATTTTTGAGAATGACTCCGGTGAGACCAGGGCATACAACAGCTTTCATTTCCAAGGAAGAGCAAGGTTCAGATGGAGTCTCACACCCCTCTCCTTTCTCTCTCCTCTCCAACCCGACACTCTTTCCCTCCATTCTCCCTCAGCTGTGTATGCCAAAGGGTCTGTCCTTCCGGACGCAGGTCGACTCTCGGGAGCCTCAGTTCCACTCCTTCATCATCACCAGGGAGGACGGCTCTCGGACCTACGGCTTTGCCTTCACCTTCTTCGAGGAGGTGACCAGCAAGCAGATCTGCAGTGCGATGCAGACCCTCTACCACATGCACAACGCAGAGCAGTATGACATCTTGCACACCCCCACCTCGCCACAAGGACCCGAGGACCAGCGACACTCCCTCCCCCGCCAGCACTCCCAGCATCCCACACTCCATGCCTCTCCTGCAATCTCCCGCCTGCAGCGCTTCAACTCATATGACATCAGTCGTGACACGCTGTACGTGTCCAAGTGCATCTGCCTGATTGCACCCATGGCCTTCCCCCAGGCCAGCAGGAAGGTGCTGCAACAGCTCCACCAGGCTGTCACCTCCCCCCAGCCGCCACCCCTCCCCCTGGAGAGCTACATCTACAACATCCTCTATGAGGTTCCCCTGCCGCCCCCGGGACGCTCCCTCAAGTTCTCGGGCGTCTACGGGCCGGTGGTGTGCCAGAGGCCGAGCACAGCTGAGTTACCGCTCTTTGACTTTGCCATCAGTGAAATGTTTGATCTGCTTGGAGTGGAGAACGTTCTTCAGCTGTTCACCTGTGCCCTGCTGGAGATCCAGATACTGCTCTACTCACAGCGTAAGTAGCTAGGCCTCCACGGGTGAAGTGTCATCGCTATGGTTACACTCATCTGTTTCATGTTTTATCATCCAATCATGCCAGGATGCCTTAAATGCATTAAAGCCCCAGTTTCAGAATATGTGGTTCTGGGGCACCATGGTTGAGTTGACTCAACTATATTTAGTCTACAGTATATGGAATGTGAACCGTGTCGATTCATCCATTTTGTGACTGCTGGGCTGTTATACAAAAGCAAGATACTTGCTTCCCCCTTCCATACATTCAAATAAAGCTTTGAATCTGGAGGAGGAGGAGACCAATTCAAGAGGATCTTTTCCACCACAGTAGCAGCTCTCAGCTCTCAAAGCTCATGTAGAAATGACAAATGTAACCGTAGCTCATCACTGTGTTAGAGATCCTAAGGTTAATGGCTGATAACAGTAACATGATGAAAAATCTCAAATGGTCATCGTTGCTTTGAGATTCTCAGTACTACAGCCTTGTTCATTCTCAAGGAAAAGCAAGCAGCTTGAACTGTTTGCAGTAATTATAAGTAAGTCCTGTATCTCGAGTGAATATAGGCCCAAAGTAAGAAGATGTGAATAAAGCCTTTTGATTTTCAGTTTGATGCTTTAGTACTTTGAGCTCCTTATTCACTGTTGTTCAACAAAAGGGTGTGTAAGCTTGGCTATAATACACAGTATGATCCAGTGTTGTGTTCAATGGCTGTTCTTCACTGACTGTTTGTAATTTTCAAGATGAATTCAACGTCACATTCTGGCAAGGTGTCCTACACCAGAGTGCTAGACATGATGATCAAGCACACCAGAGGGGAAATGTTAGTCCTAATGTCAATGCTACAGCATCGTTGTGTAATTTGGTTTGGTGGCCAACGAAATAAATATTTAAATAAGGACAGTTTTGGTATAGGGAACAGAAAATGTGAGGCTGTGGCTAGTGACACGATTGGTATGCTTTAGTAGAACTATTATCCAGCAGATTATGTAACCTGTTGAGTGCTTCCATTAAAGCGATGCGTTGTGAGCTCTAGCTTGTGTAAATGTTAGTCCCCTCACCCATCACAGGCCTGTGTGTGTGAGAGAGAGAGGTTACTGTGAGAGTTGCTGTGCCTGTGCACATTTTGAACGGCTGGGGTAAACAGGCTGGTTTACAGCAGGGTGCTGTGAAGGGCCATTTTTGTTCGCTCTGATCAGTCCCTCTTTGTTTTCCCTGTGGTTTGCTCTAAAATAAGGAGACTTCCACAGGAGCTTTTGATAAAAACCAGAGAAACTGAGATCCAGATCCATTGCCAGCTCTAAAATTCAGAAACCAGTATCCCCATTAATACTGGCTCACGTATAGTAGTTACTCAATACAGATAATATTAATTTAGACCAGTTTGCAAAGCAGTATGGGTTTTAGAAAACTTGGCATTCATATCATTTTGTTTTATGTAATGCTGAAATCTGTACTGGACATTAGACGAGTGTGTTGGAGAGAGTGTGCAGAGCTGCAAGGAAATTATTTAAGGATGCTAGAGCTGCCGTGGTGATTGGATCCATTACAGGGGCAAGAGAAGGTAAATTGTTTACAAAATGCCAGGGGCCGCAGGGAAAAGCTCTTAAGGGGCAAAGCTGTGGTGTTGCTAGGCAACTCTCAGACAAGGAGGATGGCAGTGATGCAGGATGATTATTATTGGTTGGAAGTGACATCATGCTTTTTTCCCCCCACAAGGCTCATCACTGCAGAATGTGTGAAGAGTGTTGTGTAGAGTTAAGCCCTGGCGATTTTCCACCGAGAAGAGATGAGGGATTGTTGGGGGAAAAAAATGCCACACACACAAACACACACACACACACACACACACACTCTCACCCTGAGGAAAGGGATGCTCTGCAAATAAGGAGATGGCTATGTGTTGTGTGCTAAAAATAGCCCCATAATTCATAGCTGTGATAAAAAAAAAAGAAAAAAGAAAATGGCCCTGGTCAGCGTCTTTCCCACAAAGCCATACATGAAATGCTGTTTCCATAAGCATCTGCTGCTTTTCCTTATCTGTTCAAAGGGAGAAAGGGAAGCTTGTCACGAAGCCAAGTATCAGTGTTCAACATAGAGCCCCTTATTTTGTTAATAAAGTTGTAATATACCATAATTTATCCTGTAAAGTAGAGTTAAGGACTCAGTTGTCAATTAGAATCATTAGATGTCCCTCTGTTCCACATCTGGTGTGTGTGTTGATTGAAGAGTGTGTTTTTCTAAACCCAAACTGTAATAATTATCAGGGCTGGGTCTAGTCTGCTTCAGCATGGTGGACAAATGCAAACATCTGGGGTGCACAGACACTTCTCTGAATGTAGATTTGGGCTTTGCTAAGATTCAAACAATGCTCTGTATATCTTAGCTGTTTTCATATAACCTTTGCAGTATGCTGTAATGGTTTGAATGAAATCATTTTTAAGGTTGTTTTTCTGGATATTTTCTGCACGTAAGAATAGACACAGTACAGAGTGACAGAGAAGACTGGGAGAGATGGGAGGGGGGCGACAGTCACATGCAACAAAGGTCTCAGACTAGATGTGAAATAAGGACCAGGTTGATGTGAAATGAGGACAAGTTTGCCTCTCTGCACCACACTCACACATTTCCCTTTCTCAAATTGGCAATTTAGATTCACTTCTCTCACTTTTTCTACAGATTTTAGAGATTAGAGACAGACAACACCCTGCTTGCTTATACTTTTCTCCACGACTTTACTCTTTATCAGATCTGTACCTGCTTGACTCCCAACCCCGCTGTAATTTTTATCACCCCATCAATTTTTTACCACCTCTCCTCAAGAGTAGAACTGGATGATGTGGTTTAAAAAATATATATACTGCAATTATTTTGGCAGAGATTCCAATTGCGATATGATTCACAATTTTAGTGAGAATGATTAACTTTGCATCATAATTTTGATTTATACTGAAAAAACTACAGTGATGATGATGTGATTTTTTTGTGGGGTCTGTACCAAACAAACATGATTTGGATATTGCACTTGGACGTATTGCGATTTTGATAATATTTCGATTAACTTGGCCCCACTCATTTTTATTTTAGACTCCGAATCGCTTATTTTATTGTTTCTTTAGGAATTATTGAGCTTTTTACCTTTATAAAGTTTTAATTATTGCCAGTTGTCAGTAGCGCTGACAAAAGTTAGGACAGCACTCAGAAGTCAGAGGGTCAGAAGTTGTAACAAGCTGCTATAAAATCTCACAAATGAGGACTAACTATGGGGAAGATGGATAAAGTATATCTCATTCTGTGGCTTTTCTGCTTGCTTAGGAGAAAATGAAAATAATAATTCGTCAGAATCAGTAAATCATTACTGCCAAGGTCCCAACTGGCACTGTTTAGGAATACAGACCTTTTTGTTAAACAAACCGTTTGATCAGCTCGGTGTTGAGCCTCAGGAACATCTGTAGCACTTTCATGCTTTTGCGTACAGATTGTTTAGTAGTACAAGCAGAACCTCAGTTGCAAACTGCCACTAATCTTCTCTCCACACAACATAAAGTTTAATGTTAATGTTTGTAAACGTCAGTACATTTCTTCAATTTGAGGGTACATGTGGTACATAAATGTTACTGTTCCTGAATGTGTAATATAGTTTTTGTTTGCCCCTGAAACTCTGTATAGTTATGATACTTTATGATGTGGTCAGGCAAAATTGAAAATTAAATAATTATTAATCAGATTTTACACCACTTTTTATTGATCCTCATTCATCTTGTATATGTACACTTGGCATCACTGGATAGGAAGGAGCTCATCTGGTGTTTTTATTCAACCCAAAATTGCTCAGCTGTCCACATTTATTGTCCCCTGGCAAGCTGGCGCAAAATATTATTTTGTATGAGGACAAAGAGGCTCCTTTCCAAGTTTTTTTTTTTTCAATTGTTTTTGACAAGAGTCATGGTGATTCACAAGGTTTTTTATGGGCATGCATGCATGTACAAATGCAGTAGTGTGTATGTACTTGTTTTACTCTGTTTCATGTGATGAAATGGCTTCTTGTTTTTGTAGCCTCGTATGAACGAGTCAGGCGATGTTAGTATTCTTGTCCCCATCCTGGGAAATGTCCTAGTGAGAGGGGGAAGGAGGGGGAGGCCTGGGCCAGGGACAGAGCCTCTGCTGGAGGACCAGAGCAAGGCCAAAAGAAGGAATAGTGGTTATTTTGGCACTGTAACAGCAGAGACAGAGCTGCTGCTGAATATAGGTCTTGATAGGATAAAACAGGAATGCAGACGAAGAGGACAGGACATGGTTTTACATGTATGCCAAACACTTGACTTAAGTGTGAACTGCCGTGCATGAATGAGTGACACTTTGTGAGGTCATGACTAAAGAACTCACCCAGCGTCAGCCAGAGATCTGGCTCAGTGTGTGTCATCACAGATAATTCCTTTAAGATTGGCCTTGGATCCAAATCCACCTCTACATCTAGAAGGTACTGAGAGAATAATGGAAACTTCCAGATTAAGGACTTCCCATGGCACTGTTTTTTTTTTGTTTGTTTTTTTTTGGCATGCTAGTCCACTGACTTCTCAGAGGGTAAAGCATCTGCTAATCAGTACAAAGAATAATTTTGAGTGATTATCTTTGCTTTGCTTCTTAATGAAGACAGTGGAAAATACTGTCCCCATACGCTGTTCTGGAATAATACAGCATCGTTGAATTTGTCATGTAACCTCCTCAACTCTGAGGAGGTTACTTGACAAGGCCTGTCCCTTTGAAATCATTACATTAGCAGTGAAAACAATTGACCAAACTATCTAAGGAATAAATGAGCCTAAAAACAAATGGCAGGAAAGGACCCATCATAAACCTTCACTGTTTTGTTGATCTGTCTAATAGTTTGGTGAGAGTCTCTTATGCTTCTCCATTCATTTTGTGTATAACAGATTATCAGAGGCTGATGACAGTGGCAGAGAGCATCACGGCCTTAATGTTCCCGTTCCAGTGGCAGCATGTCTACGTGCCCATCCTGCCCGCCTCCCTCCTCCACTTCCTTGACGCCCCGGTGCCGTACCTTATGGGCCTGCACTCCAACGGGCAGGATGACCGCACCAAGCTGGAGCTGCCACAGGAGGTACCCACAAACACTCAGCACAGTTTTATCCTCTTATTTTATGTAGAACTTGTCTACATTTCTTTCACTTACCCATCCTGGCGCTCGCTAAGGCACTATTGTAGTGAAACTATGAAGATTGCCTCATTTCACAGCTGCACAAATATTTTTTTTCTTTATAATTAGTAGGAATTTGCTGCTAATTTCATTGCTTTATGTGGAGTTGGTCCATGTGTGTTGAGAGGTGGGACTAGTAGAGCCTCTTTCCTCTTCTTGTCCCAACTATTAAACAGATTGCAGAGCAACCCCTTCCTCTATAGGCTTTTGCTGATTTAACCAAAAGATCAGGAAGATTTTTTTAAACTGCCAATGTGGTTTACTAACGTATTCCTTTCTGTATATTGGCCCTATTGGGGGATTTTTCCCCCCTTATCATTGTTCCTTTTGTCTGTGTGTTTCTCATTCTGCTTTGAAGTATCCAGTCATTTTGTTTAGTACTTATATCTTTTCATGTTACACATGCTGAGTGCCCTTAATGTGTATAGCATTTATTGTGTATAGCAAGTATTTCAAGGTCAATTGCTGCTAGTCCCAGCAGCATGCCAGTTTCAGTTATGAGCCATCAGCTAGCTTGTTAGAAAAACAATGCTGGCTTGTGTCTTCCCACAGGGCTGTGAAACCCCGCTGTACACAGACATTAGCATGCACCGCTGTGTGCTGCATGCAAGACAGCAGCTCCACCCACCTAAACATGGATATACAAGCATTTGTATGCATATGCATGTAGGCAGGAAGGATGCATGCGCCATTATGTGACCATGTTTCAATCAGATCCATACTGAATTATTTTCATCATTAAAATTATTATTAGTTGTAGTAGTGGTAGTAGTAGTATCTGTCATAATATTAGCAGGACTTGCATTACTACAGGTGATTTCTTTTATATACATTATAATCAACATTATTATGTTGAGACTACAATTATCATGGCCTTGTCTTGTTTCTTATTCCAGGCCAACTTGTGTTTCGTGGACATCGACAACCACTTCATCGAGCTGCCGGAGGACCTGCCCCAGTTTCCCAACAAGCTAGAGTTCATTCAGGAGATCTCAGAGGTGCTCATGTCCTTTGGTGTGTCTCCAGAGGGATACCTTCACTCCAGCGAGAGCCAGGCCAAATACAGGGGCTTCCGCTCCGTTGACATGGCCTCCGACAAGCGCAACGGCAATCTGGCCTCTCCCCTCAACTCCTACCTGCTGAGGGAGAATGAAACCATCGCCAGGCTGCAGGCGCTGGTGAAGAGGACGGGCGTTAGTCTGGATAAGGTGAGAGCACTGCTGACAGATAAAATTAGGACTGCACCACTAATTGTATCAGATAATACATTGTAATTCCAGTGTCTTTGATTAATGACCATAAAAATATTGCTAGACAGGCAATGCTGAAGTTAAATTTTATTTCACTTAAGATGTCTGCTTTAATTTGGAACTAATCAAAAGCTAGATGTATAATGCAAAAACTGTAATAAAATAATTTTCATCATTATATAATAATAAGACAGATAATCACAAGATACAGTGAGTCAGGTAAACAGATTACCATATTAATTACCATATTAGTCATAATCTTCAAGACCTAGATAAAATGTGATTTGATGATTTGGTGAAGGAATGACTTAATTAGGTACAATTTGAAACTGAATGCAATGGCTTGAAAGTGAATCTCATTATTATTGAATTTAAATGAAAATTTACTAGAATTTAGTTTTTTCCAGTTCAAATTTCCCTGAGACACACCTGGTTGTTCCTAGAAGCTCAATCTCAATTTAAAAAAAAACACAAAAAAAACAACAAAAAAAAACTCTTTTGTAGTTTTAGGTCAAATTCAGTGATATAATTACCTGCAATTTCAAGAAGCCATTGCATTCAGTGTTAAATAAACCTTGCAAATTAAATTATTAAATTATTTTATTCAGCAAATTCATTTTTAATTCCGTTCAACAGTTAAATGAGAAATCAATGCTAATTAAATACAGTCCTCTTTCCATATATTTGTAATCTTTTTGTGGTTATATTTTGCCAGCATTAAGATGATGTGGTGATGGATATTGATATTGATATAATATATGTGGTGTTCACTACAGGAGATCCACCTCTGTAAATGTCACAGTGTTGTTAGCATTAGCCTGAGGGCTGCCATTGGCAGATGTAATTGGCTGGCGTAAAGCCTAATTTCCATTTGGCCCCAACATTTGACAGAGGCTTGTTGGTAGCAGTAGTGTGATGTAGTGCTCACTTTAAAGGCTGATGGATGGATGAATTAGCTGCTAACTAGAGGAGGTCTCTGCATGTGCGGCCTAATCAGCTTATGGACTAGTGGCCGGCATTAGCTTTCCCTGAAGGGATTGTCTGATAGTCTGCGTATAGCTTTCCAACCGGGAGGTCAGGCCTCACAGATGCTCATTCTTATCTACAGTCACTGCTGAGTTGGAATTAGTGGGAGAAAGGCAGTGAATTATGGGATACATTATGAGGTTAGTGGGTCATATGGTCGTTTCATTGGGCTGTGACGTTGTTTTCCATGTTCTCTTTTATGGATGCAGCGGTGCTCAGTTCCACAGTGTTATTTTGACCCATTCGTGCTGGCATCTGCCATGTTGACGCAGTTCATGCTAAATAAGGATTGCGCGTTTCAGTTCTCCTCGGTCCATAAATCAAAACAAATGTCCTTCACTTCCTTTCCCATAACCCCGCTGCTCCGCCAGCAGCCTGTGATAACAGTTCGATAAGATAACATGAAACAAAACACTGGCCTGCTCATTTTCGGCATGAAACCTCCGCTTTCATAACTTCTTTTTCTATCTATCTATCTTTTCTTTATTTTGTTATTTTTCCTGTGTGTATTTTAAATGTGTGTGTGTGTGTGTGTGCGTGTGTGTGTGTGCGCGGGTGGAAATCAGCTGGAGGGGAGAGAGGATGCCAGCAGTAATAAGGATGTGCGGGTTCAGTGTGATGAAGAGGAGCTGAAGATGCACCAGCTCAACATCCAGGTGCGCGAAGTCTTCGCCAACCGATTCACACAGATGTTTGCAGACTACGAGGTGTTTGTCATCCAGCCGAGCCAGGACAAGGAGTCTTGGTTCAGCAACCGTGACCAGATGCAGAACTTCGACAAGGTAAGACCAGACTTAATTGTCACACAGTAATGGGATCAAATCAATGCATTCCAACCATTTCAGCTTTTTAATTTTTTCTTGTGCACTGCAGGCCTCCTTCCTCTCCGACCAGCCGGAGCCGTACCTGCCCTTCCTCTCCCGCTTCCTGGAGACTCAGATGTTCGCCTCCTTCATCGACAGTAAAATCCTCTGTCATGACGATGAGGAAAAGGAGCACACGCTGAGGGTGTTTGACGCCCGTGTGGATAAGATCCGCATGCTGAACGTCCGCACGCCCACTCTGCGCACCTCTATGTACCAGAAGTGCACCAACATCGAAGAGGCGGGTAAGCAAAAAGAAAACATCAGGGTTCCCGTGGGCCCTGAAAATCCTTGAAAGTTTGTGGAATTGAGAAAAAAAAATAAAACTTTAAAAATGAATGGCCTTCAAAGCATGGATAGGTGCTATATTTTATTAAAATATAGTTCTCATCCTAGCATGGTCACCTCACATCCCTGTGATGGATATTTGTCTTGATGAGCAAAATGAGGCCTCTGTGTTTAATGTTGACTAGTGGCATGTCTTGCCCCAAAACATGGCAATTATGAGTCCTTGAATTTTACCAAACCTTGGAAGTCATCGGATATTCCTTGAACTTAATGTCCATGTGAGGTCTTGGAAACCTTAAATGTGCTTTTCCGCAATAGTGAATATAAATGCTGTAAAATTTTTACGTAATTTGAGATGTATCTGGTTACTTACCTGACTGATCACTGCTGTCTTGTTTGCAGACGCCCCACTTAAAAAGCGATATGAAAAAGCTGATTTTGTCTCCCCTGGACCTCATGCCATTGGGCTAGAGAACGACAAGGCCCACCTTAGTAATCATTTGTTCTCATTACCCCAAACACTCCTTGGTGGCAGGTTTCTGAATGTGCTTGCAATGCATTTTGTTTGGTACACTCACAGAGAACAGATGGATTTCCTCTCAGCTTGTCCACACAGTGGCTTTCAGCTCCAGCTCAGAACGCCCTGAAATTATTTTTCACACAGAAGACTATCTAGTTCATATTTTACCTATCGCCATAGATTTAATGAGACACCTCTGTGGGATTCACTGTGCATTGCAGGCATGTCACTTTGTACTAAGTTTGGTGAGCATAATCCTATTAACAATTTTGGTCACACTCAGTTTGGATAGTCCAGTACTGATACTCAATTTCCTATCAAGTGACTATGATGTTTCACTAAAAAAATCTATTGAATTAAATGATATCATATTAATACTCAGTGTGTGGGCTAGGACTAATGTTAGGGCTGAGTTAAAGTTAGGGTTAGGATTAAAAATGAGGTCAGAAGGTTGCATCCTCTGTAGTGATGCACCAAATAAGCAAAAGACACTCTGTTGAACATGAATGTTTTGTTACTTGATAGTCAAGTTTAGATCAGTACTGGACTATCCACATAAAATTATGTGTGATCACAGGTCTTTGTGGTGGTGGTTTAATAACAGAGCATGCTGATGAATGGGTTTGAATAAGTTCTAATCAGAGACTAGCTTTTGGGCATCAAATCATTGTACCCTTGTACCTGTCACAGCTTCAGATGGTGTCAGATTAAAGGCTAATTTTTTTTTCTCCCAGACTAAGGTGCATCATTGAGAGAAGTCAGTTTTTGGGTTCCTTCTTTTGCGCACACTCTTTGTTTTGCTATATTTTTCTTAAAGGTATTTCTCATAGTTTTGTTTTTCATTTAGCATATTTTCTAGCTAGCTGGCAAAAAATCAACATGGCTAAATTTCATAGAGGACACATCCTTTCTTGTTTCAGTTCTCTCCTTTGTGTCACTGCGTTGGCTACTCAGAGGCAACAAGATGTTTCCCATTAGACACTTCAGGGACAAGCAAAGGATACATGAAGGACTGTTGTCTCTCTGGTTCTCCTGCGTAGCTCTTATGGCACATGATGGTGACTGTGCATCTGGCTGCCTGTTCAACCTCAGGGCTGATACAGTTACCTTCAAAATGCAATCCATTACATATTGCTAAGTAACTGTCTTTTTAAAACTGTCATCCTTAATGTAATAAATTACTTAAACTCAGCAATACAATGTCAGTCCTACAAGTTACTTTTGGCATCCCCATTGAAGTTTGAGTCCATTTTTGCAGAATAATTGGGCATTTATCTCTGAAAATCTGTCTGAAGCTGTGCTCATGGGAGAATGTGAGCCGGTTCTTTTGAAGGGGAAAAAAAAAAAAAAAAAAAACATGCTGCATTTTCTATAACTGTGTCACTTCTTTCGGGGCCTTGGGGTGAAATGTTATCCTCGTGTTTAACTTGTTCTGTTTCCTCTGCCATCAATGGTTGACTGTCTTGTGTCTTGTCAATGTTTTCTGCATTTCTCAACACAAGTGTCAAGTTACAGGAATTGTATGGATAATGATTTGCTTACTTTGATGATTGGGGGGAAAAATATTGGAAAATTGCCCAGGGCTTTTGGCTACTGTGTACATCTGTTCAAATAGTCCTATATATATTGATTTTGTAGTTTTATTTTATTTATATTAATAGCAGGTCTTATTAAAGGATAATTTCTTTTATGTGACAGTCAAAATATTCTTTGACGTGAGTCTCTGGTGGAATCAGCATGGAGGATGTAGCTCATGCAGCAAAAATTTGTCCCTCACTAATGCTAAGCAAATGGCAGTCGTACAGTCAGCTGGGACTTGGTTCAGTATTCACGACCAGATGATCTCATATGAATTTGAATCAACTTTTTTCTTTTATGCTAAATCATAATAATTTTGCCCAAAGTAAGACACGTCGCTCATTCAGCGCCTTGACAGCGAAAGCTTTTAAGAGGCGGGCAGATTATTCAGCTCCGACAAGGGAACACTGAGAAAACAATGCACTGCATCCTGTACCATCCCACCGCCCCCTCACCCCTCCCACGTCTCCTTTACAGAGAAGGCCATTGAGATGAGAGTGTCAAAAATCGACCACACGGCCCTGCACCCCCACCTGCTGGACATGAAGATCGGCCAGGGACGCTACGAGCTGGGCTTCTTCCCCCGCCTGCAGTCTGACGTGCTCTCCACCGGGCCCACCAGCAACAAGTGACTGTTTCACATTATTTTCACATCAAACATTGCGTTGTGATTCATTATATATGTTTTAAATAAAATATTGTTGACTCTGTTGCATAGCCGTTTCATTGTCTTTCCTTAGACCGTATATTGAAGCCAGGTTGTTTTGTGTTATAGATGGGCGAAGAGGAGCGCCCCGGCCCAGTGGAGGAGGAGGGACAGGCAAAAGCAGCACGCCGAGCACCTTTATTTAGACAATGACCAGAGAGAGGTGAGCCGTCTCCACAGTGGGCTTGTTTTTTGTTTCCTTCAAGGATTTTCTGTTGTAGATATTATATATTATTTTTTTGTTTATTTTCTGCTTCCTTCGCTGTGCTTTTCTTGCTTCATTAACATGCGCCTTGCATTCTTTGTCATTCTGGATTGACTGAGCTTTTGTTGTCTTTGTTCACTTTCTATGTGCATGACTCATTCTCTGTCTGCCTTATTTTGATTCTGTTGTTATCTTGTCCTCGCTCTTTGTTTCTCTCTCCCTCACACACATACACACACACACGCACTCACACCCTTTTGCTCGCTCTCCTCTCTCTCTCTCTCTTTCTCTCGGCCTGCCTCACTCACACTCACACTCACACTCACACACACACACACACGCTCACTCTCAGCATGTGGAGTGTTTGTTTCCGGAGCTGCAGCTCCTGCTGTTTCTTGACTACTACTGGCTCTCCCAGTCCTTCAAGCCCTGTCTAAAGTTGGTGACTGTGGATGTGGTATGTGTCGGTACATTGTGACCACATGATATTCACAACATACTAAGATACTGTAATTGAGCACTCATTATTATGGTTACCCTGGTATCCCCTCTACCTCTTTGGACTGAGACCTGCCCTTTTAGTTCACCAACTCATCTAGTTTTTGTTGTGAGTGTTTTATTAACCACTAGTGCTGTGAGTCCACCTACTGTATGTGCTGACCACGGAGTCAGTTACTTTGCCAGTCTTTTTCAGCTCCCTGTTTTTTTGATTAGTTGTTTCCTGACTGTTTTTCTCTGTCTGGTACCAGAAATACATTCAGGAGGCGAGGAACCTGGGCACAACCATCAGACAGCCCAAACTGTCCAACCTCTCACCTTCTGTCATCGCTCAGACTAACTGGAAATTTGTTGAAGGATTGCTGAAGGAATGCAGGAACAAGGTTTGATGATCTCTGCACTGCTACATTATTTTACGACATTCAAGTTTATTTATAAGCCTTACTCACTGTTACAGTGTCAAAGCTGTTTAAATGCCCGCAGCGTATAGAAAACAGGACGCCTCCTGACTTTAGCTGTCATGGTGGGCAAGAAAAACTTCCAAAAATGGAAGAAATCTTGGGGAGGGAACTCCTTCCATGCTGGCCAAGAGTGCAGTGGGTGCTGAGTAGGTTATTATCATTGTCAAATCAATCAAATAAATTAAATCAAATCAAAATCAATCTATCAAATCTTTAATAGAGTAATCATCATATTTTCTCAAGTTCACATTTTGGCATTTAGCTGATGCTTTTTTCAATGAATTAGAATGTGCAGCAATAGATTAAACTTAAAGATGAATGCTTGTTGTATGTATTTAGAATTATTTGTGTTTGGCATTAACCATATGAAAGGTTTATTTATCATCTGTGATTTAAAAAAAACAAAAAAAAACTGTCAAATTCACCCTGAAATTGTTCCAACTGGCAAAGATGCCCCAAATAAGGAAAAATGGATGTGAAAATAGAGTTTGTAAGACGACATGTTTTCGAGGGAATATTCCCTGCCTGAGACTTACTGTTCTTCCTGTGGGTGTCAGGTGATTGACAGTAAGCAGAATGTACACTGTTAGAAATAAAGGTGCTAACTAGAACCATATAGGGTTCTTCAATATAGGAGAACCCTATACCATATAAGATAACCCTTATTGGTTCCTTGTAGAACCTTTACAAAGGGTTATACCAAGAACCATTTCATGAGGTTCTACAAAAAAACCTTAGCTCAAGGGTTACACCTAGAACCCTCCCAGAGAGTTCTACAAGGAATCCTTCATAATGTCACCTAGAACCCTCCCAGAGAGATCTGCAAAGAACCCTTTATGGTGTCATATAGAACCCTCCCACAAACTTCATTAAAAGCTATTGTATCATCAG
>OMKZ01027404.1:0-16359 GCA_900302535.1 Neoniphon sammara
GTAATCTGCTATTCCAGCGTTTACCCCCACAACCCAAAAAGGTTTATTTAACCTACAGCTAGATTAATGCGTTGAAGGTTTTTTCCCATAGAGTGGAAAATTGCTTTCTGATTATCTCCGTTGTAAACGTTAGTCTACATTGAAAAACGTAGGCAAATTTTGCGCATTCATGGCTGCATATCACGTCAGTTAGCAGAGCCTGTGCCTTTGGCCTAACATCAAGTTGTTTAGATTATTATCAAGAGTTTCACATGCACACAGACATTTTCAGCAAAACTGGCTCTCAAAGGCTAAAATTTCATTTGCCCATAGTTGTGCTGGACTTGCTCTTGTGACTAGCTAAATTCTAACAACCACGCTTGCTAGCAAAACAGAGATGCAGCAGTAAGCCTTCAGTCTAATGCATTGATAATGACGTTACTCTAATAGAACATAACCAACAACCTTCTCATGCTCATAATTTATGAATAAAGCTGTCTTATATGAAGATAACTTTCATTTAAATATAAATAATCTCAGGTACACAATGGCATTACGTTCACCTCCTGCAAGGAGCCTTGGTGCAGTAAGGTGACATGCGCCCCTGCGTGACTGGTGGAGGCTGCGTAGCCATCAGCCACTATCGGAGCAAAGTTCTGCCGATACCGATAGTTTATAAAACGTCCTATCGGCACCGATTAATCTGTTGACCTCGACTTGCACCCCTTCAAAACAACTAGTTAAGCCCTTCCAATCAGGCAGGTTTGAAGCATTGAAGCAGGTCAGATTGTACAGTCTGCTAATCAGAGTCCAGCACTGCTGTGCTCTCTACTGTGGCTGCATGTTAGAATTAAGTCATCATTACTGCAACATACTATTTGAAAATAAGTTTGAGAAAAGAGAGTATGATAACTGTGTCAGGCAGCTGCTAAATCCCTCAAGACCTAGAACCCCGGATTGCCTTGCTTCTGATTATGGCAGATGTACTCTATAAGGAGAATTAACAGTGTTGATGCTAGAGCTACAAATACCTACAAGTGAATCAAATATGAAGCAAAAAAGCATAGGATGCAGTAAGAGTATCACAGAATGTGGTACCGCAATGTGGAATAACAGCACAAACCGGAACAGTTTAACTGGACAGTTTGGATGAGAGAAGCCTTGAGTAAACTAGACCAAGGTAGAGTGAAGTAGAACAGAGTAGAAGACAGTGGGGTAGAGTAGAACTTTACAACGCAGATCAGTGTTAGAGGTGGAAGAATAAAGTAGAGTAGAGTAGAAAACGTATGTCCTACCCGATCCGGTGTCTATGATGTTGGACTGTCCTCGACGTTCCGCCACCAGCCGTGATGAGCCGGGCATGCTAACTGGCTCTGAACGCACTGGCTGGATCCTACATGTACACACATATGCACACACACACCATCATATTGTTGGTGTTGTATATCAAGGACTCTCAATCATTTTAATGTCACAGATCCCCAGACAGACACTTAACGCACCCCACAGGCTCCATTAGACCAGATTTAGTGTAAAGGATGCACATAGGAAGATGTGTCTACACTGTTATGTAGTTATCTAGTTAATTACAGGGAAGTTAAACTATTCCTCGCTTGTTCATGACTCCCTAAACAAGGGATCCCTGGACTGCCCTTTGAGAGCACAATCTGTACATTTGCAGCGTTTGATTGAATGTATTCTCACCAAGGACCACGTTCGACCCATTGTCCTGTGTTGAAGGCCTTAAACTAATCAAACTAAATTTAATCCTGCAGATCTAAACCAAGGAATATGCTGCTGTGTAGAGGCTTGACATCAGGACTGAACCAGACATGATGGGCTCACGTCAAGTCGAGCTGAAAATTTGATTTCATTGCTCAGGTTGGTCTTTAAACCTGTGAATCTGTGATATCTCAACCAGAGGAAGCTGAGACCTCTGCTGCAATCCCATCATATGATTTAGATTGTTAAGACAGGCGTTTTATTTACATAAAATCTTGCCAATTACAGCTTGAACTCAAGGCTGTACACCTGGGTGCATTAGGTTTAATGCTGAGGAAGCACCTGAGGCTGTGCAGGTCCAGGTCGTCCGTGTCAAAGTCCAGGAGGGGCTGCTGAACATCGGTGGGGCCTTGGGATTGAAGCACCGAGGAGGAGGAAGAGATGACTGTGGTCTGGCCTGAAGGGTGAATGGTCTTAAACTGAAATTGGGGTCCCATCCACAGCCGCCGATGGGGCCCTGTGTGGGTCACAATCTCCACCTGAGAATACAAAAGCATAACTTGGTGAGCAGAGGCTACCATCTTAGCTTTAGGCTGCTGTTTACACAGGGTAGGACATGTGTAACCAGACAGTATCATAATACTGTTGGCTTGAATTCTTAATTGAATTATTTTGCCCAGTCTACAGAGGGTAGACACAATCCTGGAAACACCTTACGCATCTTAACTTTGAAATCACATCTACATACAAATCACAACTGCTGCTACACAGAACAGTCAAATTGTAGGTTGAATACCAATTAGCAATATATGTCAGTTTTAAAAGAAGTTTGACATCACTACTTTTAGATGCAAGTTTTCAATGTAATCAACATAACTAACAGTATAAGAGCTACGGAAAAGCCAAATAGCTGGTGTCCAAAATGCAAGAGTGCCCGTCACAAAAACAGTCAATTCATTTAATGAAGCGAGAAATTATCAACATGTCAAGCCCTATATGGTTCACATATGAGAATTTAACAATGAAACAGATTCCTGTCCTGTTATAGCAGTTTTTGGAGTACCCTCTAATGTATACTCTACAAATAACCTTCCGTGTGACTTCTTAGCATTTTGCATGCTCCTTACTCAACGTTTAATCCTTCTGAAATGGAAAGGCACATTTCCCCCCCTCATACAGTGGCTAAGGAATATTTTGTACTTGAAGCACACTCTGAGGTTATCTGGTAAATTCTGTTAGACTTGGCAACATTATTTCTGAGATAATTAATGAATTATTTTGAGAGAAACTACAGCTACCAGAGAACCCTTAGTGCACATTTGATGATGGGGATAACTCCCTCTAGTCTCGACATTGGCTAAATATTCAGCCCTATTAGGCCCTGATAATCAGGCTAGTCCCTCATGAATATCAATGTAAATCACTGTTATTTTTTCTCTCTCCTTTATTTTCTACCGTGTCCTCTAATGCTACTATTTTATTGTTACTGAAGACATCAAAATTGTTAAAAGTACAAAAATCTGTATTATTTAGGACTGCTTGGATCTGTCTTTGGTCTTTTCTAGCATTGTTTTTATTTTCTTGGCCAAGATTAACATCACTGAATTATTTTCTTTTAGGCATAAAAAAGTCAACTTTAAAGATACTGGTTATGGGCATGAAACATTGGCTCGTTCAATCCAAAAATATCTGTCTTTTCAGTTTAAAACCATTCCTACTTTGCTAGCAGTCAGTCAAGGACACAGTCCTGGCAGTCTCTCTGAGGATGAATTGTTAGTGGAAGTGACAGAGTGGTTTGGTGTTGTTGTACATGCCAATAGTCCAACACCACCATGCATGATTCTGTAGCTCAGATGAACTCAGTTACATGACATCCAACTAAAAGCTTGCCACTGAAAGTCTGATGATGATGATGATGTCAGAGCTAGTCAAGGTCTTGCATGTTGGAGTGCTATCGGGAGATTGGGAACATTTCCCAGAGGCTTAATAAAAGTGTGACATTAGCGTTTGTATTTTGCAGAAACACCACTGTGCTGTTAAGCAGCAAGGCTGAGGTGAAATCTACTGGGAGAATAAGATGGCGTTGGTGTGGCAGGCGGTCCATTGGCGCTTATGCTGAGTGGCATTAATACTGGCTGAAAGAGTGAAGAGAATGGGGCAGGAGGGGGTGAATTATAAACATTGGACTATTACTGCCTCCTCCTCTCTCCATCTCCTCTTCGCCTTGAATTCACCGACTAACCATCTCCTGCCTTGGACTCCCATTTTTCACTGCTCTCCCACGCTAACTCTGACTTTTCAACTCCCTCCAGCACTTAACGCGCCTCTTGGTGTCTCGCTGTTCACATTTCATTATCTTTAGTTCATACGCACTCGTCTCTCACCTCGGCCCATCTCTCATCTCGCAGTCTCTCTCCACTCTGGCTGCCAGGCGCTAACATCCCAGACAAGAGTGACAGCTTACGCTCTCTTAATTCTTCTGCATGTGTGTGTGTGTGTGTGTGTATGTGGTCTGGCACAGCTGTGCAAATTAGGCCACGGAAGGAGGGAGGAGGATTGTCACTATGTGTCTGTTGGGGTGTATGTGTGTGTGAGCACTGCCAGTTAACACCATCAGTGTCACGCCCAGCCACAGAGTTGAACAGCTGCCAGTGTGCTCTCTTTGCAGTAGGGTGGAGGGTCCAGATGTTGTAGCCCAGTGTCCCCCCTGTCTCGCCGGACAGGGCCGGTGACATATTGCCTCAGCTTTGCTGTGACAGCACGCATTACCCGCAGTGCACTGATCACAGAACTAGCCTATGCTAATGGAGGGGGCAATGCTTGCTGTATGCTGCACAAACATCTAACCGGTGGGGGAGAAACGGCAGCAGCAGTAAACTTGTCATCACCAACAAATGATGCAGTCTCTCTTTGGGCCAATCAGTAGCATATGTGTTTTTTTTTTATGCTTTTGTGTTTTAATTATTTTTAACCATATCCTTGTTGCTTTCTGTGTTCAAATCCCTGTATGTCTGTCCATACCTGTACTTCTTAAAAGGAACTTTTAAAGGACTTTCCCAGACTGAGACAAGATGTTCAATACAATTTTCACCTCTGTACATCCACTGGTTCGGTTCCAATGGTTAGCATTTCATGTTAGCTTAGCATAAGTCTAAGTCTACAGGAGTCATTAGCCTAGCTCCATCAAAGTGAAAAAAATAAACCTTACAGCAACTCTGAAGCTGTCTTATTTAAACAATGTATTGTGTGTATTTCAAATAAATGTTTTGGATTTTTTTTTTTTTAAATGAGTCATTTTAGGAGAAGTTATAACCATCTAACTTAATGAAGCAAGGCTAATGACTCCTGCAGACTTCAAGTCTTTATGCTAAGCTAACATGAAATGCTAACCATTGGAACCAAAGCAGTGGACATACAGAGGTGAAAATGGTATCAAACATCTTGTCTCAGTCTGGGTAAGTCAGAAAAAGGCTATTTTGCCCAAAACATTGGAGTGTTCCTTTAATTGTTGTATCTTTCAACATTGATTTCTGTGTTATATGTTGCCTTATGCAAACTACTAGCCTTCTGCCACCTTGTTTGACCTGTAATTGCTGCAGCTCCTCTTTGGGTCAATCAGTGTAATGTCAACAGCACAAAGCACAGCGGTGAGATGTGTCATTCCCCCAGATTTCATCAAATCAGTGGTGCCTGAGACCGATCTGTAGTCCCTAGTTGGTGGACAAAGCATAACTAAAGTAATGAACAGTTGCCTATGGTGGAATTGTTCAAATACTCGGAAAGACGAACAATCTGTTAAGGCCATCCGCCACCTCCTGCAATCACAACATGTCACAAACCCTTTTCGTCAGAGCGAAATTGACAGATGAGATGCGGAGACGTGAGGAGGCTTCACTGCACCGCGCAAGGACAGAAGGCTTTGTTGTCAGCTGATACACAGCATAAGAGCCAATAACGCTGATAGGAAGCAAATGGCACAGTGTTGCAGCAGGCTAAACAACTGACACACAGGGTCACAAACCTCACATTTCATTAGGGGATGGCCGATCAATCCCAAATCCCAACCCAACGCCAAAATGCCTGCTGATAATCTAATGAAGGCCACTGATATGATATAATGAAATCCACAAGGCAGTGCTTGGCCTCTAATTTAATCTAGCCTATATGTATTTGGCATTTCTCAATCCACCAGACTTTTGTGCTGTGTGATGTGATACAAATGATAAAAAAAAAAATAGACAACATCCCAAAAAATTTGGAGGGACTGGACAGAAAAGGCTACAATCGACAACTGATCTAGAAACCAATGTTCTACTTTACTTTTTGTCTTACTAGTAGACACATAGGGTTGGGGTTTTTATTCAGCTGGCAAATCTATTTTCCAAAAGAGAGAGATATCAAACATCTGAGGCACATCGGAAGTTTTTTAAGGAGTACTGATAATGAAAGATGCCAACATCGACAGCACCATTGCCTAGGTGTGCGGCTTCATTGAGTCGCACATTAATTATTACAAACTAACTGCATCTACAGCTGCTGACAGATGCACCATTACTGCCGCTCCAAATTGAAGTTACCAAAAACCTAGTTTAAGCACCAGCTTTGGCGCAGTGGAAAGTTTTGCTTCTGGCAAACTATCATGGCAGATACTAACCACAACATCTGCAGGCTAAGTGGGGTGCATTTTACCCATTCAATTATGCATGCAGTGGAATTATTGATGGTAAAAATGTAATGGGTTACCTGCCGACGCCAGGGTTAAGTGCCATGAGGGGTAACCAAGCTGAAAAGAGCGGGGTGTGTGCATTGCATATTTGGTAAGATGACATGACCAAATGTGGCTAAAATGCCAGCACTATTTACTCAGAAGAGAGCAAAAAAGAGATAAGTCCGACGGATTGACGACAATCATCACACAACATAGGACAAAGGGCAGGAAAGAGATAGTTTTGTTCAACTTAACATTGGTAAAAGCTGGGAAATAGTCATGGAAACAGTAAATGCCCCCAAAACAACAGCTTTTCTAAAAATGCCTGTTACGTGCAACACATCAAAGACATGGAACAAAGATTTGAATTGTCTTTCCAATACCGAAAATATGTGCTAACACTGTTAACATTGATGCTATTGACAATTTTGCTTGGACTGAGATAAAGAATAAAGTTATAATTTCACTTCCTTTTCTTGTCTTGGTTGTACAATCACTGGAATATCATGTTTCAATTTGCTAAGAACTAATGAGAGCATCACAAAATTTGAGCAGTAAAATGTTTTATAGAGAGAAACAGCTAAGTTTGGATTTGAGATTGTCTTCTGTTGCCCAAAATCTGTCTTGTCTTTTGGATGGGAAAGCTCAGATATTGAAAAGAATACACTGAAAGGCTCAATAACACTGTCTGTCTTGGTAGAACTGCCTTGGCCTATGTTTTGGAGCATTGGGAAATACATCGTATTGTTAGCTTAAATATGCTTTGGATATTGACCAAATTTTGACTTTAACATCACAGCAAACAAGATAAACCATCACACAACATCGCATAACAATAGACCGCTGAAATGCTTTTTTGAAAGTTATTTACTTGCTACCACACTGACTTGGACAGCTTTACATAAACTTTTGGGGGGTTTAGGGGGTTTGATGTCAGTCGTGTATCCGTCTTTGTTGGCTCTGTAAGTGAAACAGCTCCACATTTGGCTCCAGGCATCACTTTTGTCAACCAGTTTAAGTGGAATGGGATCCAGCATAGTCTGTTTGATGCTGTTGCCATGTTTTCATTTCTTTAACTCCCAACTACTGTAGTCCACTGTCAAAATCCAGATTTCCCCAGCCCTTCTTCCCTTAAAGAATCCAAGAGCAATTTTTAGACAATAGAAATAGTTCACATTAACAAAACAAAACAATAAAACAAAAACAAACGCATGAATGGCTAAAATGACAATGGCAATGGCACTGACAGTAGCTGGCAACGACAGTGGCATATTTGCTGTTATAAAAATGTGAAATATACAATTTTCTATTGAAATAGTGCAACTTACCTCAGATTCCAACATCTCTTCATCATCAAAGATGAAAACTGACATTTCGCCATAAAATGAGCATCCTACAGAACTGATTCAGCTGCACTCAGTGATATAGGATGGACACAAAGAAGAAATGATGGAAATTGCTTAGTGGTACTTTAACTCCTGTCACTGTATAAAAGTGGTATTAAAAGTTTGGTTATTGTAACAAGACTATTTATTAGATGGGTGGATTTGACCACACAGGGGAAGACAAATGAGTACCTGAAAATGTGGGCAAACAGGACATCACCTAAACCAACAAGTCTGTGATTGACACCTCTGTTGCTGATCTGATGATATAAACTAAGCAGGACTCTGGTGGTCCTGGCAGGTTTAGAAAATACAGCAGGAGATATTTGTGCCATGTTCACACCATAAACTAACAACAGCATCTCAAACCTGGCAATGTCACAGGTTAGCAAGGAACCCGTCCATTAAACATTGAATTCGTTCTATCGATTAGACCAGAGAAAATCTGTAGATGTGACTGCACCGATAGAAAAGTTTTGTGATCCGTGTCACAGTTGTAACAGAGGGTTACTATAATGTCAGTAAAGGTAGAGGTCTGACCTGAGACAGCCACTCCTCATCTTCCTGGCCACTGTGGTCTGATGCAAGGCTGTCTGACGACTCATGACGTGTGATGGGACCTGGGCTTCCTGGGGGCACCGCTGCAAACACAAACACACACACATAGACAAGCACTTGGTTTAGGTTTCTACAAATATTGCTTTTGATATTTTTGGATTGAAGCTGCTGATGGCAAGTAGTTTGCGCCAATATTGAATATCTTTAGATTTGACCATTTTCATGCCAAAACAGTCTACATCACAAGTGTGTGAAAATGTTATTCGTACAGAGTGGAAAAGCATCTACCCTCTTTCCCATATGGCATGACTGCAGCATAAAGCCAAAGGGGAGAGATAGCGAGAGAGCTAATGTACACCGGAGCTTTGCATGTTCATTTTTTTATTCGACAAGAACTTAAAACGAGACGAGAGTTCAGCATCTGGAAAAAAGCACACACACCATTTTCAAAATATCGGTGCTAGGGAATGAAGCTACAACAGCTCGGTAACAGACCAAACTCTTTCAGTTTGTTGGTCGTTCGCTTATGCGTAGTGTAGCAGTGTAAACTTGGAAATACAGGGGAATCCATCATGAATTCACATGGGAACTTTCACAAGTTTTTATCAAGCAGAATATGGACACATGAACCTTGGGTGCATGTAAGGGTGAACTGTTTTGCTGCCAAACGTTATAGTGAAGATTTGTGCTAAATTAGGGTGTAAACACGGGTCTTTTCTATTCAGGATGCAATCATTTGGCTTTGGAAGCCTTGGGTGATGCCGCACCTACAACTTTAATAACTTTAATAATTTTTTGCCCTTTTTGGGGCAAAAGGGGCACCCGTTGATTTCAATTTGAGAGAAGGCTGCTTTCGGAGTCGCGCTCTGCCAGCTTCACACATTACTCAATAACCTGCATTTCAACTGGATAAAGTGAGTAGATAAATCATTTTTGGGTGAACTGTTCCTTAAATGGGCCAGGGCCTTTTGGATTTGACAGGATCTTCGATGGCCTGTACAGTACCAACATTTTAGACTACAGCTAGTGATTTGATATCTTGACATGTGGATCACGTGGATTCCACATTTTTCCAAGAGTGTTTCCCCTGGAGGGGAATCATTATTGTTAGGGGGAAATGGCATTTAGACTGTCAAACACTGAAACACAGGGTAACAATAACAACAGATACATACATTAAAACATACATACGGACAAAGATACATATATATTTGTACCTATTCCTCTGGCATCATGTCAAAATGACTCATTACAATCAATTTAGGTTAAGGGTTTCCAGTGTAGTGCTGATCAGTTCTACAGTAAATAAATGTCCTCAATCAAACTGCATCATATTTAATATCAGAAGTGGACGATGTATGGGGCGCTCCGGTGGCTCACCATGTAGAGTGTGTACCATATAGCTGCAGTGGCACGAGTTCGATTCCGACCTTCACCCTTTGCTGCATAGCATCCCCTCTTAGTCCCCCGTCTTTCCTGTCTATATCCACTATCATTGTCAAATAAAAAAGAAATGGCAAAAAAATAATCTTAAAAAATAAAAAAATAAAATAAAAAAGAGAAGTGGGCCATGTTTACTGGACCACATCCGATTTTAACTATAAGGCCAATATTGGCTCTATATGTTAGTCGAACTCTAAGCTAGGTGACATGTGACTGACTACTTCCCCAGGTAAAAGAGATAGATGGCAAGAAAATTTTTTAAAGCGTAATGTTTATCTCTTTTACAGGCATAGAGTGTGTGAAAAAGCAAGCATACAGTAAGTGTCAGTGAAAGAGAACGTGTGTGAGTGTGTGTGTGTTGGAGACACACAGAGACCCAGAGACAGATGGGGCTCTTGCAGGCTTGAATAAGCAGGCGTGGAGAATGAGGCCTAATGTGTAGAATCAGTCCTTTCTCCCTCTTCCACCTCGGGGATGGGGTTTGCTTAACAGCGGAATGGCTAATAAAGTTGTCAAGTTCGCATCTGGAGCGCACGAGGCACTGCTGTCTTCACCTACACATGCATGATGAGCGCGCGCACACACACACGCCAGGTGTTCACATGCTCTTAACGGAGGTATTCGTGTGTGTTTGACACCTCTGTAACGAATGATTCATCAGCTCCACGACCCATACGCACATCCATCCACATTATGAACTAGGAACTTCATGGTATAACACAGTTCTCACACCTGCTCCTGAAATGTGTTCGGTATGTCTGAGTGGGTATGCTCAAAATGTAAAAAAAAAAAAAGACGGACAGATAACAAGGGCATCTGCAGATTTCAGCAAAAAATGGAAATGCTTTTAAATACGAACTGAAAATAAATACTTTAAAGATAATTCAAAGTAATATGCTTTCCTACTCTTAAGCACCATGAGTGCTTAAGCACCAAAGATGTAGACTAAAGGGAAACAGATAATTATAATGCATACAAAAAAATATGCAGACCAGTCAGAATGTAGGTCTGCATGACTAAGTTGACTGCTGGCTCGAAAAACACTCAGTCCCCAAAAAACAACATAAACAACATTATAGGTGCATTTGAAACCTTTTAAGGTCTTCGCTTTTGATATCTAAATGAAAGACTTTAAGGGTTTGCAGACACACTAATAAAGTGTTAAATCCATTATAGTAAAAAAAAATAAATAAATAAAGGACGACATATTTTCCTGGAAACAACATTTGAAAAACTTGGGTCGTTTTATATTTGGGGACTGGACAACTGCAAGTATGCACTCACAACAGTAGATGGCGCGGGTCAAACAATAGGTGCTCTCTGAACCTGCGGAGCGAGTGGGCCTGCGAATCAACAACTACAGTGACAAATGTATGCTAGTGACAGTGACAGCAATGATGGAGAGACACAAAGATCTCTGAGATGTTAAAGGAATATTCCAATGTTTTGGGCAAAATACCCTCTCTCTGACTTACCCAGACTGAGACGAGATGTTTGATACCATTTTCACTTCTGTACGTCCACTGGTTCAGTTCTAATTGTTAGAAATTTCTGCTAGCTTAGCATAAAGACTTGAAGTCTACAGGAAATATTAGCCGATCTCCGTCAAAGTGAAAAAATAAACCTTACAGCAACTCTGAAGCTGTCTTATTTACACAATGTATCATGTGTATTTGAAATACACATCTTGGATTTTTTTTTTTTAAAAAATGAGTCGTTTTAGTTAAGTTAGATAACCATCTAACTTAACGAAGCAAGGCTAATGACTCCTGTAGACTTCAAGTCTTTATGCTAAGCTAACATGAACTGCTAACCATTGGAACCAAACCAGTGGACGTACAGAGGTGAAAATGGCATCAAACACCTTGTCTCAGTCTAAATCGGAAAAAGAGTATTTTACCTAAAACGGAGTATTCCTTTAAGGTTGTAACAGAAGGCAGGCTGTAGCCTACTTTGTTTTTTTTTTATTTTAGAACTTTATGAATAATTAAATTGACATACTGTTAGATGTGAACATATTTCAAATAAAAAAACAATATCTGACTAGCTTTTGTTTTATTTAAAGTGTTCTTGTCTTCAGAAAGTCTTCCTAAAAAAAGGTGTTTCAATCTGGGTTGTAATCAGGACTGTCTAATATCCAGGCCAATGTGGTAGAGGAGAGAGGGAACAGGATACAGAGAAAGGAATCGAACAGAGAGAGACAAGGAGAGAGAGAGAGAGAGAGAGAGAGAGAGAGAGAGAGATGGAATAGTGGTAACAGAGAACGTCCCATAACCAGATGTTTACATGTTTATACCCACAGTGGACATGGGTCTGTTGGGTCATGGACAGCGCAGTGTTTTGGTGAACCATCTTGACTAACTGCTCAGCTAAACATGTCCTCATAAAGATCTCCTTACTTGCTTCCTGATTGGATAGTCAAATAAGATGTTAATACGAGCATTCCCATTAGTTAATCAGACCTCCTCACTCTCTGATTGGATGCTCAAATAAGCAGCAATTCTGAGTATATCCCCACTGTTTATGTGGTGTGATAAAGGCTAAAATTCAGAAGAGTAACAAATAGCTTTACACCGTATCACAGGTATAAAGCACAGGTGTCAGAGAACAGGCAAACCTGTTCTCTGACATTTACAAATTCCATCTCTTTCTTTAAACCGTTTTAATTCCCACACTCTTGAAATTACTGGGACTTTTTTCCCTCCACAAAATTTTCCGCATTGAAAAATTATTTGTTTAAATCAGATTCCTACACTTACGTCTGTGATAACTATATACAAAATATGTAAAAACTTTTTTCAAGGACTTAAATTTAGATTACTGAAGACGTAAATACCTGGGAGCGGGAGATCGAGTGAATGAGTAGAGAGAGAAAGAAGGAGAGAGAGAGAGAGAGAGAGGAGGTGGAGGTTTCTCATGTCCTGCTAAAATGGAAGAGTGAAGAACAAAGCCTGTGTTGTGTTACTTATTAAACAAAATCAGGACTCCACCCCCACCTCCTCCCACTCTCTCTCTCACTCTTTCTCTCTCTCTCTCTGCTCTCTGACCCTTGGGGCCAATAGCTGTTCCCTAATTAATTATTGATGCTCTGAAGCAGTTGGTCGGCTGGCTGGCTCGGGTTTCCAAGGGGCTTTCATTGGCCAGAGTCGCGGCCAGGCTCCGGTGTGGGGAGCTAGTGGTCATCCCCATGGGTCAAGCAAAGAGACAATGCTCTGTGTGTGTGTGTGTGTGTGTGTGTGTGTCAGGAGACAGGCTGACCCCAGCAGTTACAGGCATATCTAACCCATCTTAGTGTCCGGCGAGTCAGCCACTCGGTCTGCTGCTTTTTACAACGCTCATTACTGGCTCTCTTAAGAGACTGAGCGTCAATGCAATTTGACAGAGAGAAAATCTTTTAAGTGCAAACTTGCTGCACAACACTTAGAAAGCAGCTCAAATGCATGGCTTTTATATATATTCAGTATATTTATATATAAACACATCAATATAAATGCTTAAAATTACTGCGAGCCAATTATTAAACCTATTTTAGACCAATGACTGCGGAATAATTTGTGTCACTCTATTGAGCTGTGACTTATATTCCGATAAGTAGGCATCACAATCCATAATGAAAACATTTTTTTTTAAAACCTGCCTATAGCCTGCCCTGTTAAGCTGTAGGCGGCTCCAATTTGTTTTACTGCCCTGATCTTTTTGTACTAGCACACTCATACACACACCAGGAAAAAATCTCACATAGCGGCATAACAGAGTCGTCTGTGTCAAAGAGCCTTTATTGACTGTGGAGGGATTGGTGTTTTGCTGCGCAGAGGAACAGGCCGCGCTGGTAGGCCGGTAGCCTGGTGGCCTGTTAGCCTGAGCAGTGAAGCAGGGAGGCAGAACAAGAACAAAGGCTGGCCAGGTATTGATGTAGCCCGACCCCCCGGGCCCCGGGGCCAAGGGCTGGACAGGCCGATCTCCAGGGACAGATAAGGGGCTAACGATCTGATAGATCTGCAGAGCTGGCTGCGGAGTGGACAGAGGAGAGCCGCCTCGTCTGCTCTCTCCTCCGCTCTGTCTCTTTCATTTATGTTTCTCTGGATCATTTTGTTTTGCCGGCATCGCTTTTCTCTCTCTCTGCTTCGATACTTGGTTGCCAGTCATTTCGCTTTCTTCTTCTACAGCTCCACCTGTCTCTCCCCTCACTTTTCCTCTCCTCCCCTCTTCTCGCTTTCCTCTTTCCAGTAGTCCTTTGGCAGATAGGTGCTGGCATGCCGACAGACTGGCATAGCTTAGTCATTATATATCATTCAAGACTTATTTGACTGACAGCTCCTGCATTCAGCCAGCGCTCCACTTACCCCATCCTTTCTCCCTCTCTTTGATTACTGACCCAGTCATGGCGCCACGGTTTCTCTTTACCAAACGCCTGATGCTCCAAAGCCTTCGCCCTGGCCCCCTCTTCTCAGGGCAATTAGAGCTATTGACGGGGCAACTGTGGCTGGCCTGTCATGGGCCTCAAAGCCCCAAGAGGATGGCCAAGCCAGCCAGTCAGTCAGTCTCCACAATTAGCACATTATATGACAGGTATGGGGAGGAGGTGAGGGCCAAAAAGCACAGCCTCTGTTGCTACCAGCGTTGCCAGGCTCAAAAGGGCCAGCCAGAAATCCGGGCGGTAAATTATTCACCGGCTTGTTTGCTTCAGAGCAACTTTGCGGTGAGGGGGAAGAGGTGTTGGAAAACATATTGCGGACAGCTAGGTAAATACTGGCCCTTGAAAAAAATCCAAAAGTGGAAAAAAAAAACATACGCTGAATTGAGAGACTGAATGTAGCTAATGAAGGTGTGAAAACCTCACATTCATCAAAGAGGAGAGTAACTGTTATTCTAGGGATTAGAGTAGCCGTGTTTTCTTTCTTTCTTTCTTTTTTTTACTTTTTATTCAGCTCCAACACCTTGGGGCAGCAGAAAACAGGACCCATTCATACATTTAACAAATTCTGGGTACTTTTAGAAGGGGTGGGGGCTCACCTCAACTACAGAGAGAGGATTCCCCATATGCTAAAAACTTGGCTCGAGACCACATTTGTAAAGCCAGCTCATACTGCTGTATCTCCTCCTCATCTGTGTGTGTGCAAAACGCGCATACTGCCTCAGTGTGTGCAGGAGTGTGTGCCTCCCTCTCTCCCTTATCTCGCCCGGGCAGCGCTGTGCAGTGCCGTCCTCTGCAGGGCTGAGTGCTGCCAGTGGCTGCTGCAGATGGACAGGTGGAGATAGTGACCATGAAGTGGCGCCACCGTTGCCTTTTATCATCCCGTCCTGGAGGCTCCGGTCTGGCCTGACCCGGGCCCGTCCTCTCCCCCTTTCCCTCCCCCTTCCGATCCCTTCCCTGCATACTGCATTTTTAATCAGCCCGGGTCATCCAATATAGAGCCACGAGACCGGAGACCATGGCCTGTCAATCACGCGCTGCCGCCCCTTCGCCTTCCACTGCCTCGCTAGATCCTTGGTAGCGTCAGACAGGGTTTCTTCTGCTTTGACGATTAGCTGGGAGGGATACTCATATCAATATTTATTTTTCCCCCCAACTTATTTAAGTTTCTTTTTCTTGCCATAACTACAAAATTCTCTCTTCCATCCTTTGGAGTCCTCTGATTCACTCCTTTCCTATCCTTTTCCTCAGCTCTATCAGCGATGTAAACAGGGATGGGAATTTATTGATACCAATGTCATTATCGATTCTGCTTATCAGTGTGATTCTTTTTCAATTCCCTTATTGATTCCTGATCTATTTTCTGTGTGGGGAAAAAAGCAGGCCCACACCGGTTTTCAGCATCAACTGTTTCATCATCTCTGAGTCTGAACACATTGTAGAAAGTACAGGTCAATGCCTTCAGCGTAGGTTACGGCAAGACCAGCAGCTACGCACAACCTCACCATGTCTGCCTAATAACATTTGAACATGTTAAAATAAATTACAATGTTCCTTTTCTTAAAAAGATATAATGTGCCACTGTCAGAAAAACATGCCAGCATCGATTAAAGGAATTGATAAGTTTGGAGGCATACAATTCCGATGGATCGGACAATTTGGAACCGGTTCTCGATTCCCATGCCTACATGTAAACAAGACCTTGATAACGCAGTTTGTACTGCAAAGGAAGGAGGGAAGAGAATATGCGTGTGCGTGTGTGCGAGAGAGCGTTTTCAGCTTCCTCTGCAGTGTCCTGATCTTTTCTGCTCGGCAAGAGGCGCTTGGACAGCGGGCGTATGGCTGTGGCGTAATTCATCCCGGGGTCAAATCGACCCTCTCTCCTGGATCACTTCTCTTTCGCTCTGCCAAGCCCTGGAGAAAACGGCAGAGGAGAGGGCTGGCAAGGCCGAGCATGCTGGGAAACAGGATGTTTGGAGTCAGTACTCGGGTGTGCAAAGCGCAGAGATGGAAGGTGGCACTCCGAGAGCGCTCAGTCAGCGGTGGTGGTGGTGTGTAGGACGCTGGCCGGAGGGGAAAATGGCAGGAGTGCATGAAGTGGGTAGAGCTCTGAACAATTATGCACATACTGTCTCGACCTCGCATCAGTT
>OMKZ01027407.1:0-18551 GCA_900302535.1 Neoniphon sammara
GAACCCCAGCTCAGGGCCATCGAGAACCTGTCCTCTCCCTCTGTCACCCCCTCCAGGCTGCAGAGGGGAGGGGTGCAGGCGCTGCTTGTGGCCCAGGACCCCCTGATGATGAGGGATGGGGGTCGAGGAGCGCTCCTGTGCAACGGGGTGGAGGAGAACAACGAGCTGCTGAAGGAGATTGAACCAGTGCTGCGCCTGATCAAAAACAGCAAACGGGAGATCAATGGAGAGGGCCAGAGGAACGTCGAGAAGAGGGACGTTGAAATTCAAGTGCAGAGGTAATGTGTAATTTGATGCTTCTTTTTTGATTCCTGCAAGGAAATTCTCTTTGTGCTTCTATCACTTCACAGGGTGACCTAAGATCAACATCCATAAGCTGCTACCATCTTGTTCAAGGACACTTAAGCAAACAAGATGCTTGCTGATACAAGGGCCTTAGGTCATCTGGGAAATTCTCCCTGCTCACTTTGCCACTCTCATCATCCCTAAACTATCTGACCCAGCCTTGTTTGCGTTAGCTGGGAAGATGTTCTCATTCACAGAAAGTGACATAGTGTTCAGTGCCAAGTAATTATTGACTGCTTGCTGTTTTCAGTAGAGATGACATTGTTCACAACACTCCACGTGATTAGTCTAATCCCTGTTCCTGAGTCACTGGGACAAATCCATTATCTCTGTTAATTTAAAATGCTTGACTTTAAATGAACAATTTAGCTTGGCTATGGAAGTTTTCCACAATTTAAAGGATAGTTCCGGCGATTTGGCCGGAGAGTGGAAATAACCATGACAAGTTTCAAAATTTGGAGAAAATGATTCTTTTTTAGCATGAGGGGGCGTTGCCACGGTAGATTCTCAGTGGTTATTGTGCCCCTTGTGCAAAAAAATAATAAGTAAACATTTCAGACCCTATAGTGGTTGCCATTGTAGGAGTCTATGAAATTATTCTGAAACTATGTTTCACTGTATTGCTTTTTCATTGTTGCTTTCAGATTTGTCTTTGATGTTACTTAATAACCCTCTTAATAACCCAAGTACTGTATTTTAAAACTGAACTTGTGTTACTTAACCAACTTGTTGCCAGACTTTTTCTTGCCAGCTGGCAAAAGTACAAAACATGGTTTCTCTAAACAATTGTGTAGAAATACTGCATGTACCACTACTTAATTAGCATGCTGTTGTGGCCAGCAGTGGGGAAAACAAAAGATGTGGGTGTGCTGAAGAAGGGAGTCACGAGGCAGAGGTCTGATGGAAAAAGAGATGATGGCTTTGTTAACCAAAAATAAAAAAAAACATAAAGAAGCATAAAGATGCATATATAGGGGCGCCCTGGTGTCTCACTGTGTAGAGCGGGTACTTGGGTTCGATGGATTCGATTCTGGCACATCCCTTTTGCTGCATGTCATCCCCTCTCTCTCTGCCCTGTATTTCTTCTCTCTCTCCACTATAACTATCCAATAAAGCAGAAATGCCCAAAAGAAAAAAAAAGATGCATATAGAAATGTAAAAAAAAATCATACATTTCCTCAGCCTCATTGTGAGCCATTAACCCCTCTGCCTGCTAAATGACAATGAACTTTATGTGTATGGTAGGTGGTATTATAAGCATTAATATAATACATGCCTGGAGAATAAGATTTTAAACACTACTGTTATATCTGATGACTTGTCAAAGGTAAAGCACTCATATGGGCTATTTCTATCCATCATTACTCTATGTGTCCCTAGTCCCTTTCACTCTAACCTGCACAATAATGTGAGACACCAGCAGCATTGGAAAGAGTACATATTGTAAAAGTCAGAAGCATGACATCTTTAAGCCACCATGCACTGACTTTTGGTGCGTTGTTTGATGTATTAGGTCATGATGTATGAAATGGATCATTTATTTTGTGTCTCGCATTCCTGGACAGAACATGTTTTGCCTTTAGCCTTCATCAGCTTCCTCACAACAATGATTAGAAGCAAGTTCGATCTGTACCAGTACTTTTTTGGGATGGGAGGAGGGGGTTGGGTGTTCTTGTATTGTGCTCTAAGACAAGCCCATGTGTGATGTAATTATTTTTCACATTTTTGTAAAAAAAAAAAAAGTCGATGATTAGACTGCACAGTGTTAATCTAAACCCCCAAATAGGATATTTATACTTTAATGCTATAAATGGCCTAGTGAATGCATTGCACTGCCAATTGAAGGGGAGGGGGGAAAAGATTTTAAGCCATCAACATCATTGGAAACCTTTCTGTGCTAGGCTTTAAATGGGGCTGTGATGAGGACACTGATGAAGGCTATAGCATGAAAACAATCTGTCCAGAAATCCATTTCATTCCACACACTGTAAAGCCAGAAACATAAACAGGAATGTGAGAATTCTGCAGTATAATTGGGTCCACTGCGCTACTAACAGAGTTACATGTGCATTGGGAACGGAGATCTGTCTTGTCATTGTTTATGACTCACAAATGATTTAGTGGTGTGCTTAGTGTTACACAGTAGGAAATGCTATAAAAGTCTGCAAGAACACAACTGCTGCTGAGCAAACTCTGCATGGGTGAGTTTACATGATTAGTTAAAAAATGTTGTGGAGAACCGGGTGAGGTCAAATGTTAGGTGAGACACCTTTTCACAAATTCCTCTTGGGAATGGAGCCAGTGTACAGCAGTGTTTTGGCAAGCACAGAATAAGAGGTGTGACTTCTACCTTGGCAACATCCACATATTTTGCATGCCTGCTTTTTAAAATTTAATAAGGAAAACACGCTAATCCCAGGCTTGGATCATTTTTTCTTTGTTTTGTATCAATCCCTTTGGACAGCTATTCATACGGCTGCATTGTCCGAGCCAATATTCCACCTCCGAATTTCTCTAAACGGTCTGCACAGTGTACTGTTGTTATTGGCATCTCAGTTACCTTCTATTGTACACCCACAACCAATTGAAATCAAATTGAGCCTACAGTCTCTTTGAATCGATATCTCATTCTTGTCCAATACATGCTCATCCTCTTCTCTTTCATAAATGCCCCTTGAGTGATTCATTGCTTTGCAGGCAGACATATGCCAAGAAAAAAAAGAAAAAAAAAGAAGAAAATCCTCGAAGCAGGCACACTGAAGTCTTGCTAAGATGTTTGTAGTTAATACGGCTGATTGTATGCCTAGAAATGTACTTTCAAATCTATCTTGTATTATGTGAGCCTTGAGGCAATCTGAAAACATGCTGACATTTGGGCACCACTGGGAAGGAGTTGGCTAACTTAATTTTGTCGGCCGGGCCTGTGACGTTTCAGATACGGAGAGAGGCTTTCCAAATAGAGCCTGGGGGTTATGATGAGAAAGGTTACAGTGAGCAGAATGGCCAATATTAGCTGTTATCTCCGGGCCCATTTGTGCAGTATCATCTCTCAAATTACGCCTTGATGACTATTTGGCCGGAATTGAATGGTGCATTAGAACTGATAGCTTGTTTTTAGAGCAGAAGCTGTTACAATTTCTCCAATATGAGCCCTGCCTGAGTCAGAATTGATGACAGATGATGCACGCAACTTCTCTCGCTGTTTCTGCATTTCTGAGCTCCTCCTCACAATTGCAGGGATGAATACGCTCTCGCAAATTGAGGCAATAAAGAGATACAGTGTGACAGTGTGAAAGGGAAAAGAGATGCCTGTGAAGATTTACAATTAGCATGGGCACGTGCTCATGAGGGAGCTGGAGGGTGTGTGTGTATGTAAAAGACAGAAAGACAGTGAGCGGCGATGTGTGTGGGTGTTTGCGAGTAGAAGAACGCAAACTTCAAATTACACGCCGATGAGTTTGCCGTCTTTATTCACGTCTCATGTGGTTTGCACAGGGATCTTCCCCCTCCCCCCCTTTCCCTTGCAGTCGCAGTCTCTGCCCTGTAGTAGCTCTTGCCCAGAGTGAGTTCTTTCACTGTTTACATCCTGTTTTCTTTATCTCTTGGGAAAGTTCAGCTGCGTGCTCGCTTTGCCAGAAAGTCAGGATAACAGTTGACCGTGTTTGACTTGTTTCCTTATTGCTCTGTGCAAAAATGTTCAGTTGACCTCACCCTATAGCACCCAATCTTGTACTTGTGGTGTTTATGCTCTTCCTATAGCTGCCACACTGATGGCATTACAGCTCGCCATCGCCTGCCTGAAATCGGCCTCTGGACAGTAGCACTGAGATGTAGTTCATGCTAGTCTGAATGTGGGATTGATGCGAGATTGTGATCCGAAGCCCTGGTTCAAATGTCCACAGTGCCAAAAATCTCCATCTTAACAAGTCATTTAGTCTCATATTTAGCCTCATTTTTTTTCTTAAAACAGGTAAAAAATCTGCCAGTGGTATGAGATAATCCCACTTGTTTCCAATGCTAATCAACTTGTTTCTTGAATCAAGTGTCATTTTCTTGATCCTAGTGGGCTGATCTGCCCTATTCTGCCAAGTTTTAACATATTTATTCTTGTAGAATAAGTGAAACAAGCAAAACTGCATTGGAAACCAGTGATACTGTCTCATCCCACTGCCAGTTTTTTTTCACTTATTTTAAGAAAAGCAAGATTTTAGATTGAATATGAGATAATGACTAATATTTGCAGTGCAGAGGGGCTAGGAACATGTGGGCATGCAGAGAAAGTGAATGAGTAATATTGAATGACATTAATGACACAATTTCAAGACTGCATATTTATCTTTGCTGTCGTATTCTCTAAATGGTTTAAACTGAGGGGGCATGGATTCCATTTGCACATGTGCATTTCTGATTTATAGACATAATGGCAAAAAGCCATTTCTTTTTGTGCTCTTGTAATTTTGATTTGTAGTCGTAAATGCCACAAATTTACGTTTTTTTTTTCTGCAAACAAAACCACAGATCTAAAATGCAGCCACAAAGTTGAATCTACAGGTTAATGAGCGTAAATATTGGGTTTGCAAGTCTTTTTTTATGCAAACACACATCTCAAAATATGACCACAACAACAAATGTACAGTCTCAGTGCATTTGAGCAAGACAATAACACTCAAAGTGATCAAATGGGCCGCTCCCGGTTATAAATGTGTGTGTGTGTGTGTGTGTGTGTGTGTTCAGCAAACCTTTCCTAGACAAATAAATGCAAAAATATAATCTGTGGCATTCTGATTTGGCCTTTCCGTCACTCCAATAACTGTCATTATGCCTGTTGTAAATGCAAGCAATTCAATGGCAGTTTTGGAGGCTCCCTGCTTTATTTATATGCAAAGGAGGAAGAAGGGCATCTTGTTTACTCTGCGAGTGTGTGTTTGCATGTCATGTGTGTTGGGATTTTAAAGGGAAAAGGAAGGGTGGTTTGGGTGGTTTGGGCACACACACACACGCATACACACACACACCTGACAGCGAACTGTGTGGGACTTCCAGGGACCTTGGCCTGGGAAACGGCACGTCCCCCCAGCTGGTGTCAGATAACGACAGAGGGCTTGATGACCTGTTAAAGAAAGAGGACATGCCGGCGGTGCTGAACAGCGCTCACCCTGAGACCAACAAGGTAAGAAACAAGTGCTTGACTCTATATGATTTAGACAGTATTGACGTCTCTTCATCTGTGCATATGCATGTGTGGGTGAGAGAGAACATATGTGTGCACAGGTCTGAGCATCTCCACTATGTAACGTTAACACCCTCTGCCCTTATTCTGTGTGTTCATGCGTTTGCTTGCATTCACAAGTTAGTCTCCTCAGCTGCATAATGCATGTGTGTCCATGACTATCTTCGCCTGCATCTCTCTTCACCCTCGCATCATAATCCACACCACTGGCCCATTTCATCTTCTTGGGCCATTCAGGAACTGAGCACGCACATTTATGTAGCTTCTCAGCACACAGGAATAAAGCCTTTTGCTTGAGATCCCATCACCTAGGCATTAGATCCTTCCGGCAGCAAGCTGGTGGAGCATTAAATCCAGCTTATGTGTCGCACACGGAGAGGTCTGGTCACAGGCCTGAGTGCCTCTGCTGAGGATAGTGTCGTAATCTGCACATGGCCCGTGTTATCCACCCACTTGTGACGTTGCTCAAGCCCTCGTCAATGGGACCGGATGGGGCACAATGACTCCAAGAGGCCTAATGAATGCGTGCAGCTGCTGCTGATCCATCTCTCTCTATCAAATGTGGTCCTCTTGAAATGATCCAGCCCATGAGACCTGCAGGGAAGAGAGAGTGTTAATGTGTATGCTGGTGTGTGTGTGCTTGATGGTGGTTGGAGAGGATATCTATGTATGGTGTGGTGAGATGCTGTGTGTGTGTGTGTGTGTGTGTGTGTGTGTGTTTGTGCGCACTTTATGTACTTGGGTATATGTAACAATCCTGACTCATGCAGCAGAGTGAGTTTCTCTGCAGGTGTTCTGCTGAAGCACTCTGTTACACCATCAGCTGGAGACAGGGACAAAGATTGTTTAAAAAATATATATATGAAATGATTTCTGAAAATTAGACTCAAAATTTTTATACCATCACACATGAGGATTTCAAGTGACACGACGATGGCCTGCAAATTAGTTTTCTCACTTTGGAGAAGGACTGTCCTTTGCCTCGAGCCCCCAGCTTCTGCTGCTGCATAATTTAATGTTTAATAAGCCTGTTGCACAGGAGAGGTGGCAGAATGTTCTGTCAAATTCCACCAGCCGGCGAGTTCAGGAGCCGCAGCCACCACCTTTGATGATCCACTCAAAGCAGAGAATATGCCACTATACCAGGACGCTGGCTTTTATCGTCTTTCCACAGTATAATCACCGCTCAATATGGTGACCAGTCAAACCATCAATTTTATTTTTCTTCAAAAACATGACTACACCACAATAATTAATATTTAAATCACGCCACCTTCTGTTTTTCATTGTGTCAGTGTTTCTTGCTACTTTCCTTTTTCCTCACCCCCTATCTTGCTCTCATCATCTCCTATTTTCATCAGGAGAGACTAAACTAAATGATGAACTTAACTGCATTCACAGAAGAGACTTTGCTGGAAACACTCAGCCAGCAACCCCTTGAACTCTGATTTTCCCTTAATTTTCCCCTTAAGTAGCTGCAAAGATAGATCTTTTTTTTCATATTGTGGGACAATATCACATACATATTCCGTATCTGCTGGTTGCAGTGCTTCATTGAAGCTACATCACACTTACACGCCATTGTTTATGGCTGCACCACTACAAATGATGCACAAGATGTCTTGCATCATTTTATACACATTTGCCTGTAATTCAACATGACATATTTGGTATATTTGGAAACCCTGGGATCTCCACTTGAAGTTCAGATGAAGGTTGGTGGGTTGGGACAATGCGCAGCAATGATAAATCTGCCCATGGTAGTGGCAGAGTTGAAGAAGTTAAATTATCTTTGTGAGGTGGTGAACACCTTTCGCTTATCCATGACATGATTTCTATGCATACTAAGCTGCCTCTCTCTGTTGCATCCATACCTTATTTCCAGCCCACTCCTCAGAGTTGTAGAGTTAATTCTGCACATTTGGCCATCGTTGCCTGTTCGATTGTGAATAGTAATTTCTCTTTACGGCACAATGGGCTTTCTTCCTGTCCGTGATCCCAGTGATTATGGTGTATCATATCTAAGCTCCACAGTGGGGGTTACTGCTGTTTCAGCATGCACGTGCAGGAGCTCTTATCTGTTTGTGCAAAATCAAAATCAATTCAAACTTGCGCATTCCCCTCCACTCTTTGAGAGGGCAAGAAATGACAATGAGACGCCGTCGGCCTGGCACTGTTGGTATTCATCTCCACAGCGAGCGTGATTGTGTCACTGTTGTTCAAAAGCCACTCCACTGTACAATTCACAATACCATGCGAGATGATGAAAGAGGTTGCAAGGTGTGGTATTGATTACTATGAGGTTTGGTGATCACATGCCGCCTTTCTTTATGAAAGCTTACAATTGACTGCAAAAATAAATTGCAGGCATTCATCAATCAATAACTGCACGCGTAAGCCGAGAGTTAGCATGCAATCAACCTGCTGTTTAGCAATGTTGATTACCTTTCTCTTGGAGTGGGAGAGAAAAGAGAGAACAAGGAGAGGAGAGGGAATGTGTGTGGTTTCTTTGCAGCGTGAGTCTGTAACAGAATGAGAGAGTGATGTAGCACTGAACAATGACAAGCTGATTTCCCTTGAGAGGAACGAGCTGGGGGTCTGCATAAATCTCATTGTGTCATAGTGCTTCTGAGAGTCCCCATAAATGTGCTTCAAGATACTAATTATGTGGTCCAACTTGTCCCACAGAGAACAATCCATCTTAACCTTGCCAATCAATGCCCCACTGTAGCATTCAAAACCACTTCACCTCGCTTCCCTGCTAGCCTCAACGGGAGGGTCGCGTCTCCTTTTCAGCTGAACCCAGCGTGAATCCCAATTATAAACAACATGAGGGGAAGCTTGTGCCAAAGGTGGCTTAGAGGCCACAACCATTAGCCAGACACAATACCATGTTAGGATGACTCATGTTTAAATGGCTGTGTGCTCTTTCCAGCCTCCAGCCCAAGGCAGGACCTCCCCCAGCAAGTCCCTCCAGAACGGCAGCCCCTCCAAATGTCCTCGCTTCATGAAGATCAAGAACTGGGAGAGTGGCACAGTCTACAGTGACACTCTGCACCACAGCTCCAGCAAGGTAAGGGAACTGAAAGTCTGTCACGTGGATGGAGGGATCTATTTATGTTTCCACATTTGGAGAGCAGAAGTTTCGCTGGCAGTGGAGTTCGGCAGGTTGTCAAGCTAGACATAGACATTGTCTTACACCCAAGGTTTCTATGCCGACAGTAATGATGACTGGAATGTAAGGCATGATCCTGTTTCATTATACCATTAACTAATAGTGAACTAATAGTTTTATGGTACTCAAAGGGAAAAAACAGTCTAAAACACATTAAGACTGTTTAAAAATTTACTTGACTTTAATTTCCGTTGTATTTCGGGTGCTGTTAAGACACCATTTTGTAATTTGATGTATTTTTATTTTGCAGCTAACTAGCCTAAAGTGAATCCAGTCATTATGATGTTTAATAAGAAAAAATAAATAATTCAACACTCTAAATCAAGTTTGAATGCCAACCTCTAAAACAAGGGCCTCTGTGGCTGCGATTTGTAGTGATGTCAAACAAACATTAGGGAGAAATCCAGCATAGAAGAGGGAGAACTCTCTTCTCTCTCCCTTTAAGCTCCACTGTAGCCGCAGCTGCTCTCTACTGTATGTGCATCTATTGGCCACATGGCCACATTACCAACAGAAACACAGAATTAGATCCCAAAACACCAAAACGACACCAGAAATGCAATAGAAATCACCAACTCCACAGTGTTTTAGGCTTAATATTTTTTCCTTTTAATACACCATCTGCTAAAATGAAGAGCAGCACAACTGGCATCTATAATTAACCAACCACCAAGATGATCACAGTGGAATCAGTAATAACACAATTAGGAGTTCATAATTGAAAGAGCACCAAGACTAATGAAAATGACAATATCAGAATCAGTTGTTTTAATTTTGCAAGTACAACAGGTGCACAAGGAATTTGATCTGGTTAATTGGCACTGTGCATAGTACAACTAGACTGATAAATAGTAGAAGATGCATAAAGGACAGATATGATAATGTGGATTTAATGGTTATTTTTAAGGCACCGATCGTCCTGACATACAGCATTTGACTGTGAATAAACATCAGCGCTGTAGACTTACGAAAAAGAGAAAATTTGCAAGTTAGCAGATTAAAGGATAATATCACACATATCCTGATCTTTATGTACAGGAGCAGAGTGCCAGGGCCTTTTCTCTGCTTACTTATTATAGCAGGGTGTCTTCTCTCCTACTATACCTGATAGTGCTTGCCTGTACTGTAGCCAACAAATGAGTGGGCTGAGATTCTTGTTAAAACTGATGAAACAATAACACTGACTACAAATATCATCATCTTAAGACTTATCTCTCTCTCAGGGCTCTCTGTGCTGAGCTCCAATCAGTCTGGTTCCAGGGACAAGGACAGCACCATCACTGCTGCTTAGTTATAAATGATATTGTGCCTGTTTTGGATGAGAGACAACATTACACTGCTCTTTTTGCTGACCTCTCAAAGGCCTTTGACACTGTTTTTCACTCCTTGTTATTGCACAGTCTCTCACTTATTGGATTAGATTCTACTGTCTGCAGTTGGTTTCGTAATTACCTTTTAGAGGGATAGCAGTGTGTGAAAGTGATGCACAATCTGAATTATATAACCAAAGATGTGCCTCAAGATTTAATATTTGCCCAAATCCTGTTCACAATTTATGTAAATGACTTTGTTAAATCTCCGACAGACTGTAATGTTCATCTTAACACCAAAGATACCATTCTTGGGTGTTTTCCTCACTCTATACAACTTGCCATTGAAAATCTGAAGCATGCCTTTGTTGATCTGCAAAAAGCACTTACTAATCTCATATTTAGTCCCTGACTAGACTAAATATATGCTGTTATCCAGGGCTTGAAAATTTTATAATGATAATCTCCAGATTTGCACTCTAAATAACTACTCGAATTGAAAGAATCTCCCCGTATAAATATCTCACCATCTGGACGGATGATAGATTCACTTTTAAAATCCATATTGATAATAGATTTAAAAATAAATAAATAACTTGGCTTCTTGCACGGAAACAACATGTTTATTAGAAAAACGGGACTCTAATCAGGTTTTCTTTCAGTCTCAGATCACGATGATGTAATTTACAGGGATGCAGCTGTTACTATTACTTAATTAATTAATTAATTGGTTAATTTATTATATTGTAACCTTGGCACCCCTGAAAGGCACACTGAGAGCTCACAACCTCATCTTCCAAGAACTAAATAGAGGTTGTAATAATAATTATAAAATTCACAGATGCCTGCCATTCCACACTCACAGCCTATAGCTTTCCCTTTCAATAGGCAACCACTAAAGATCGTACACTGACTCAGCGTAATGATGCAGTCTCAGAAATAAATCACTTGAGAAATTATAACACAACATATGCCAGTTGATGGACATTTTTATCTCAAGTGCCTTGTATTAACATTTTAAGTGTGGGTGGCTCAAGTGGGCGCTAATAAAAGATTGTTGGGCAGTAGGGAATTATAAAACAAAACGTTTTTAATCAAACAGTTAGCTGACAGACACCACATCCCGGTTCCTGAGGACTGGAAAGAGTAAAGTAATTTCTCTAAACTCCCTCTCGAGGGGTTAAGCGTCGCGCAGCAGCAGGCCACAGCTGCATGCTGAGCCTGCAGTGAGAACCGGGATTTCTGTGACGCTACATCTGCATGCCTGTTTATCTGCCCAACAATCTGTCCATCCGTTTTGCCAGTTTATCATGCAAGCAAGTTCCCAACTGCATGCAAGAGCCGCCAAGCCCAAGGTACGCACCACTGTTTTAGCATTCATCGCCCCAAAACATCGCAGCCATCCATAAACAACAGCAGCCTAATTACCTCAGTGACTTATCGGACAGGCTGTTGTTTGCATCCCAATGAATGGCCTGTAATAGCATCTTCAGATTTATTATATATCACAGACGCTGCCGTATTCGAGGATGATCCGTCATTCTCGAAAAGGACAGCTGGCTGGCATGAATGCCCAGAGCGGTATGATGAGCGGACGTGCTGGAGCACAAGTGATTCCTTTGTTTTATTTTTAACACTCCCTGCTACTCATCCGTTTCCCCTTTTACTCTGTCACCTCTTGTTTTCCTTTCTTATGTTTCTATAAGTTTTCCCCTGTTTTTGACTACCTTTCTCCTGCCCCCTGTTCTCTTTATTATTCTCCCTTTACTTCTGTCGTTGTCATTTTTTTAAATCGTTTTCTCGCTCTCTCTTTATGTCTCAAGCTCTCACTCAATTTTCTCTCCCATTTTTTTTTTTGAATCGTTGTAATGTTGTGTTTGCTTCAAGGGAGCTTTGTTTTTTTGTTCTTTGAGTGAGGGTTGGATGGGTTGTGCATGGGGTGCGGCGGCAAGTTTATTTTGGATCGGCTGGGGGTCAGCGGCCGAGTGTTTGGACAGTGCAAGTGGGTGGCTCAGTGTAACAAGACAGCCAATTTTAGCAGCACTGGGGTTATTGTCAAATTTCCGCCTTGGCTGCATGCTTGCGCTGCCGTTTCTGTCATCCTCTCTTCTGCGCTCATTCGATCTCTGTAAGATGGTGAAGGCATTTACAGCAAACCAAAGTGACAGCTCACTTCAGCTCTAATCATATTACACTGACCACACAAGGTTGCTCTCAGCTATGAGCAATTTTCTCTTTGCATCTGTCTGTTTCTTATTTTCTCCCTTCCCGCCTCGCTCTTTCTTCCTTTCTCTGTCTGTGCTCAATGGAAGGATACCAATCCATGACTCACTGACTTACTCATTCATTAACAAGTATGTCAGCCAATTCTGAGAATTATAATGAAAGGAACTGTAAAATAGTCAAGTTGCCTTTTATGCATTAAGGGTCAGGAACTTCAAACAGAAATTGACCTTATATTTGTAAGTGGAACATGTTATGGTTTGTTTAAATGGGACTTTGCATAAAATATTACTGGTGTAATACTTGCTCAGTGCTGATGGGAGTGATTTTCCAATTACCATTTGGCTTTGTAGAGTGGAATACAGGGGATGAAGTGGTCAAGATTCATTCTAATTATTCAAAATTGACATCTTTTTTTTCTCTCTTACTAAAGAAAGTAGTGCAACAGACTCTGGGAAATCCATGTGTCAAGGGTCAAGAGCAGCACAATTGATTCAAGGGGAGCTTTTGAGATTAAAGGATAAGTCCTGTGTTTTTTTCCCCCTCCAGTGTGATATAAAGATGGTTATTTGGCCAGAGAGTAGTCAAACAACCAAGGGGAAATTGAATGCATGGTTTGGTTTCTTGGGTAATCTCACAGGTATCTACAGAATATGCTACATTGGATTAAATAACCTCTATTTAAACAGGTTTGAAACACTGAGAAGGCAGCACTCATTTTACAACCCTCTGTGACAAAGGGCAAAAGAATAATATGACTGAAACGTTAAACCGCAGAAAAAGGACAGAAAAAAGAAAAAACATAATCATTTTTCTTAATTATGGCTTTGAAATGTGAAGTCCATTTAAAGTGTCGAGTTTGTCCTTCAGTTTATCCCATTTGTATGAAGCATCATTTGCCTAAAGCATCGCATTCCTATAATTACATTTTGGTCTCAGATCCATTTCAAATTGAGTGGAACCAAGATTGCATACTTAGCCAGTTGATCTAAAATTAATTGAAAAGGGAAGCTATACGGTCATTCTTGGCTATGTAAATCAATAAAGACAAATCTGCTCTCAACTTGCAGTCAATCAAGGAGACAGTGGTAGTGCACTGAAATTCTGTTTTGTGCCAAATGCAGATCAATTAAACATGTCAAGGTCATTAATGGAGGCTAAATTTTGGGGGGATATTTGCATGGATATCAGCAGAAAACCGTACCACCGTGCCAAAAACACCTGGTTCTTCTATTGCATCTGGCACTAGAACCAGCTGAATATTGAATAACACAAGCAAAAAAATAACAACAACAGCAGAAACTGTCCCTTAAAGCCCTCACTCTGACATCTGTAATGTCATTTTTCTTTTCAGATACCAACCTGCACCGAGCGTGTGTGTATAGGCTCTGTCATGATGCCCAACCAGCACGTTCGCAAACCAGATGAGGTCAGAACCAAAGAAGAGCTGCTCCCGCTGGCCACTGACTTCATAGACCAGTACTACACCTCCATCAAAAGGCAAGCACAGCCAGGCCTAATGCAGCTGCACCCTGCAATATCTGCAGATTGGAGTTTTAATCATTGGAGGCAGAGGTGCTCTAGATGCAATTCCAATGCTGTGAAAAAGTAGTCTTACATGCTAAAAGCATTTCAGAAGGCACCCAGTAGAGTTCAGACCTCCACTAAAGTCACAGCCCTCTTTGTGCCAATGAATTCAAGCAGTGTCAGTAATGCTGTTGTCATAAGACTCACCCCTTTCGGATAAGAGGCGGGGAAAGTTGGTCAGTGTTGCCTTGACCCATGAGCAACCTCCCCACTGGGATTCATGATGTTACGTGGATATATTTGGAAACTATGGCCCTGTTTCTGCTTAGCCCCACAACCTTTATGCACTATGGTTGTTGCAGGACACGCCCCTTTTGGCCAGTCAGCATGGAAAGTTGGCCAGCGCTGCCTTGACCCATTACCAACCTCCCCGCCAGGTTTCATGATGTTCCCTGGCTTTGATTGTGCTAAAAACATTAATAGATATAATGAATATCACAATAAAATACAGTATATGCTACAGTAATCTAGCCTGATGAGATTTAATATTTTATTAACATTTGACCAAAGTGTCTTTGCCATTCAGTTGTACTAGTTACCTAATTTGCACTCTGAAAAAAAATGGATCTTATTCTATGTAATATTATTTCCTAAAAATGTTTGTAGAACTAAAACTCCACTCTGTGCAATACCTGCCCACACTGAGTTTGTCAACAGAGTAAAGGATGTTTCTTTTTCTACCAGAAACATTATTTTGTACTCTCCCTTCCAAATGAGCAAGAATTTTTTACATTACATAACTGTGACAAACTTGTTCACAGACTTACAGTACATTTGGGATCTGTGCAAAGCCGCAAAGTAAATACTTGTTCTACTGTATATCTTTGTCCTTGGGTTCTCTTGCCCCTTTTCCTGGCTCCAGGTACGGCTCCAAGGCTCATGTGGACCGGCTGGAGGAGGTGACCAAGGAGATCGAGGCGTCAGGAACGTACCAGCTGAAGGACACCGAACTGATTTATGGAGCCAAGCATGCCTGGAGGAACGCCGCCCGCTGTGTAGGGAGGATTCAGTGGTCCAAATTACAGGTGATACAGACCTAAAGTCATGGTGCACTAAACCTAGCTTTGTTGTACTGTTTGCATGCTAGTTTGGACTGGAAAAAAGGGGACGGTTACTGTATGAAATGGACTCTGAGGGCATTTATTCTAGATTTTATGGAAGTAAAAAGTTCTACCATGAGCACAGAGAGCATTGTATAACATGGTAGATAATTGCCTCAATTAGTTGCTTCTAATTAGTGGAGGCTGATATAATCAATGATGTTATAACCCCAAATCATTTTCCACAAAAAAATACTGAAGGATTTCACTCTGAAGAAACCAAGTTCTCACAATCTCCTTTGTATGATTTATTCCACTTGTGATGTAACACTCTTTTAACTGCAGCTTTCTTTTGAAACGCCATTCTCTACCGGTCAGCATGACATCCCAGTGGCAATTTTCTGTGTTTTGATTTTCACATTTGTTTTCCAGGTTTTTGATGCTAGAGACTGCACAACAGCTCACGGAATGTACAACTACATCTGTAACCACATCAAGTACGCCACCAACAAAGGCAACCTGAGGTGAAAATACACTGCTCAGCGCTTTACCCAAGTCTCTTATCCTTTTGTCCTCTGTTTTTTTTCCCCCTCCTCTCTTGCTCAACTTTCCTCGTTCCATCCACCACCCTCGTCCCTATCCCCATCTGTCACTCCGTGTATTTCATCACCCTTCTTCGTCTGTTACCACCCTGACTTGACCCACTGTCCATCTGTCAATGCGTGCTCCGTCTCTTAACGCTATCCCTGACACTGTCTGCTGCCTGTCTATGTGTCAATGTCTCGGCTCCAATTATTACCCCGTCGGTGGGGTGGCAGACCCCGCCAAGAAGTAGTCATTTGTCAGACCTGCTCAGTGCTCACTTTCACATTGCCAAGCCCTAATCACATGTGACACCTCATATTTACTTCTTGGATGATGGATGGCTTCTGACTCATTACTACACTTAGACCGGACTGTGGAAGGACAACTGGGATACATATGTTGATAAGAGCCAGCATAGCATACTGGCTGTGGCTCTTTCAACAGATTTTCACATAAAATATGTTATCTATGTTATTCTAGCCATTTAGGACAAAAAAATAACTTCATCAAGAATCATCAATCAATATTTCAAAAACACAGATGATTCTATTCTCAAAGTATAACTAAGTATAACTGCATGATGAGGTTTTGATGAACCATAACTAATAGTAGGAGAAATTATTTTTATTTATTTATTTATTTTCAAGTGATACCTTGTTTTGGCATAGCACTCTTTAGTTGCACATATAGTACATGGAAAATGATATAATGGATACATTAGGTCTGTATCAGTAATAACTTGTTGAAATGCTATTAAATGTCCCTCTCACTGAGTTGGAAATGTAGAAAAACCTATTAATGTAATAATTAGCTGGAAAATGTAACAAGATTACATTATAATTGTACACTAATGAGTCATTATTACTTAATAAGCAGTGTAACACTCTAAAATGATGTAATACTGATGCAATAATGCACTGGTGTGATAATGTACTGTTTAAGAATCCTATGAGTTATTATTACATCATAAGTGAAAACTGTTACACACCTCATGAGGTAATAAATGCTGGTTAATGTAATATTGTGATGTCATTAGTATATCTGGGAAGTTATTACACAGTTTATATTGCATTTTTTACTTAAGTTATTACATCATCTGTCAGTTAGTACATTATTAACAAGGTCCACTCATGAGAGCAACGAGGTCCACTTATGAGAGCATGGATCAGATAGTATGGGCTTATGCACAGTCTATTCCCCCCATTAGTTTTACCTTTTACAGCAGTTCCATGAGCCAAGCTGAGAGCTTGTTTCTCAAAACGTGGACTGCCGTGCTCGCACCACTGGCCCAGATTCATACCAGCTGCTCGTCCTCCTCAGCGACTTACAACCAGCTTAGCAGAATTAACTCTTTTGCCTGGTCATGACATTAAGACACCAACGGGTTCAAGAACAGACCAAAGGTGGCTAAGCTTAGGCCCTGCTTTGAGTCCTTTCACATAACCCCCTTAGATTAAAAATGCCTTCAGATAAGTTATGTGCATCACGCCAACCATCTGTAGGCAAGCTTTCCATCTTTAGACATAATTTACACCATCTAATGCATGTTAATCCATACTACAGTTAATGTATCTAATGAATTGCATCAATTTACAGTTTCTCTGTAATATGCAAATCCATAGCTAGCAAAAAAAAAAAAAAAAACGTGTAAATGCTGTGGATTGACATATTAGACATCATCAACGTGCTAATCCATTGTATGTTTTTGTGCAGATCGGCCATTACTATATTTCCTCAGAGGACAGATGGTAAACATGACTTTCGGGTGTGGAACAGTCAGCTGATTCGCTACGCAGGCTACAAACAGCCTGACGGACAGATCCTGGGAGACCCCGCTAATATTGAGTTCACTGAGGTATAGATAAGGGATGGTATTGAGACTATACTATGAAAAAAACTTGACATGACCCATTTGCACTGAATTCATATGTTGGTTTTGGTCACTAGATCTGCATACAGCAAGGATGGAAGGCTCCAAAGGGGCGTTTTGATGTCTTGCCCCTCCTGCTGCAAGCAAACGGAAATGACCCTGAGCTGTTTGAGATCCCTGAGGACCTCATCCTGGAGGTGCCCATCACACACCCAAAGTGAGTTGAAGTAACTTACACATCACACGGGGCGCCTTCTCTCCGAGGAAGGTAGAAAATATACAGAATATATAGAAACTAGCACATGGGAGCCTGCACACAAAGACATCCGCCCACTCACACATCCGTCAATAACACCTATTACACAATGGGTAGTTTTAAGCCAAGCAATCTGATTGGTTACAGATACATTCCAACTGTGCTTATTATTCCCATAAAGCACAGCAAGCCATGCTGTATTAGTTGCTATGCCAAATTTTGTGGTAACTATGGGGCTCATTAGCAATCTCTCTGGCTTTCTCCTCTTTTTCTTTGTTTTTTTGCATGTGCTAGTTTTGAGAAAGCTTTTGAGACAATACTCTTGCATTTGTAACTATTGTACAAAAGTCATAAAGCCCTTGAACACTTGGCATTAGCTGTCACATCACTGACGTGCCCAACTGGCTATAATCACAGTAAAGAACTGGGTATTGTTTCTGTCCTCTCCCACTCTCTCATGCACTTATGAAGCCATCAAGCCACAGAGAACACTCCAGCATCCCTTGACACACTGATCTCCCTGCCAAGCTGCCTCAAAACTGGCATGTCTGCTCCTTACCCTGCATCAACTGGCCCTCAGCTCTGGCAGCAACTTGGCACAGGCCATGGCCCCCAACAGCGCCTCATCATTACATGGGTCTAGGCCCAGCTCTGCAATAATAACCAAAAAGCCACATCGGTTTTCCTAAGGGTCTGCACTGACTGGGTGTAGCTGGAGGGAAATTGAGACCCAAACTGCTAGTCCAGCTTTGAAAAGCCGTCACAAGGTTTTTTTTTTTTTTTTTTTTTTTTTTTTTTTTTGGTTTGTTTTTGTTTTCTTTTGTTTTACTTTCCCTCCGGATGGTCACAGAATTTTTGGTCTACACTACTGATGTTTCTTTTCAAAAAGCTTATGACAGTGTCCAAATGTAGTGGCTTACAATGCAAGCT
>OMKZ01027407.1:37627-47890 GCA_900302535.1 Neoniphon sammara
CTGGGCCCAAAGTTTTTTTTTTTTTTTTTTTTTTTTTTTGGTTTGTTTTTTTTTACTCCGCCCTTTGACGTTTAATCGGTGAGTTTATTTCTGCCTCCAAGAAATTTCTGAATAACTAAAACTCCAACCTGTGACCAGTGGTGTTGGTTACAGAGATATGATATCACCCGTGGTTTCAGACGAAAACACAGAGTGGGTAACCATAGCAACCCATGGAGAACAGCCTTTCCCTAACAGGATTAGAGTGAAAGCGAGTGGCTCTGTTCCATTTCTGTTTTTGTTTCCGTTTGTTATTTGTGTGTATTCAAGATTAGACACTTCATAAACCCTTGCCATGAGAGCAAAACAAGGGCCCTATGTAGCCACTGTGGCTCATTAAGCACCATTATAATGCATCACAGACTATGGTTCCTGTGTGGATTGTCACTTGAATTTTGCATTTGGCCATCAAAGCCCATGTTTGTTGGATGAGTAATGACTATAACATCTCTATTTCTATGTCTCTGATGCTGTCTCTGTCTCTCCCTCTCTTTTGCCCTCCTGCTGTCGCTCTCTCAGGGTTTTCTGCTCATAGGTCCACGAACTGGGGCTTTCCAACATCAACCAATCTGGACGACACAGCACCGCTGGTTCAAGAATACTGTGCCAATTTTTGTACTGTAAAAAAAAAAAAAAAAGAAAAAAGAAAAAAAGTTTTTCTTTCTTTTTTATACAACTTTATGTTTTTGTTGGGCTCCGCAATTTGTCTGTAGCAAGTTGGAAATGTTCTGTTCTCTAAGAATTTTGTTTTGCTTGTTAATGATACTTCCAAAAATTTTAATTGATCATTTTGATTCATAATGTGTGCACCCAGTGTAATGACCTGCCTCATTGTGAATGCATGAGCAAGACAAGAATATAGTCAAGAAATATAATATACTCTGTGTTCTTTACTGTTACAGTCAAAAGCTTTTATTATTAATTAAGGTTTTATATTTGCAAGAAACCTCTCACAGGCCAACCCCTTCAGAAATATAAAATAAGCAATGAACATCACATACTGTAGTTTTCAGCTCCTATGAACAGAAGAGCCGGTCAGGGCTGGTCAAATCTGCGCTGATTTTCATCAATATCAAAGGCTCTTAGCTCACACTGAGTTTAAAGTGCTAGAAAGAGAGAGAGATGTAAAAGTTGGACAGACATAGATGGGAAAACTGAACGAGACAGACTAATCTGGCGTGTTGAGAGGTTGTGCTCAGCAGACACATTATCTAGCCTTCTGTTGGCAGTCTATCAAAATGCATCTGCTTTCCTGCCAGTTCTCCTTTTTGTAGCCGGTCCATCCACTCACAACATGAGTGGATGGACCGGAGTTTTTGTTCCCCTGCAGTTGCAGCGGTCGACCCAACACAGCTGCACAAGAATGAGAAAGGCAGCTGGAAATCTGGATCTGTGTCAGTGCATATTAGGATGATCATTATCAAAAAGCAAAAAATATATTATGAGGGCTTTGACCTGCACCTTTTGCATTAAAGACAAAGATATAATGAGCCAAGTCGTTATGTATTAATTGCCTTCGCAATGCTTGGCTATAACCTGTGACAACTGATTTGTCTGGAAATGTCAGGAAAGATGCCTGGAAAATATAATGGAACAAAATTGTTTTGAAACATGATTTCAGAAAAATATTATAATGGATTAACTAATTACAGCAAGCATAAGGAGTTAAAAAGTTGAGTAACAATAAGTATGTTGTTCTCAACACATCATCATTACACCATTAGAAGCACAAATGTGTTTATTGAACTCTTTTTTTTTTCCAATCTCATGGCTGTCTAAACAGAGAAATCAGATTTCATGTCGGTTCTCCATAAGAGAACATCCAACCTGGACCGTAAAGAGTTTAAAAATATATATTTTTTATGCCTGTGCAAAACCAGCCACACATATTGCCACCTGTATTTGTTCAAGTGTGTCTTTATCAGCTATATTAGTTTGTACTGATTAGTATTGTGACTCCTCTGCCTCTTGCCTTACATTTGAACTCTTTCTCTCTCTTTCTCTCACTCTTTCTCTCTCTCTCTCTCTCTCTGTGCAGTGGTTTCACTAACATGCATTCCCTCATTTATCTCTCTGCATGACTCTGTGGCTTATACACCACCCTCTCACTGTGACCTGACACCTAGCTGTTGAGTAGCATCAGTGTGCGTGTGTATGTGCGCGCGCGCGTGTGTGTGTATATGAGCGAGTGTTAACATGCATGTGCTCAGGTGTGCTCTGCACAATAGCTAAATATGTTTACATACTTATTCTGCCCATTGCCCATTGCTTATGCGTACCTTGTCAATCCTGTCACTTTTTAATTTTTTTTTTATTTTTTTAAATAAGCATGTGGTCTTTTGCTCTTGAAAGCTTCTGTCGGCCCACTCAGTCTGCAAATTCAGCATTTCAGATGGTGTTTTAACAACCGGAAATTGCACACATTGCTTTTAGTTTTTTGTCACAACAGTTTCAGCTCCATTGTAAAGTTCCTCTAAAGTTGATCATTCCAAGGCAAGAGGCAATCACACTGCCATTGTCACTGTTTGCTGCTTTCCAATGAGTCAGGGCTGTAATTTGAATCTTTGTGCAGGGGCATTGTTGTTTATTGATCGCCCACTCTGCAGTAACCTGTGGCTTTCTCTGTCAGCTTCTGAGTCTTGTTTTTTTCCCTTTCTTTGTCTTAGATTCAAATTAAAGATAGCTGTCAGCATGATGATAACGTAATGGATTTCAATGTGATTTTGAGCGTCCCTAACAGCTGCCGAGACTGTTTTTTTTTTTGTTGTTTTTGTTTTTTTATTAAACTCTTTTTATTGCTGGGAGAAAATGGGCGACTCCCATTGTCCCCATTGTTGTTCCTTCTGGATGAATGTCTCCTCTGTATAATTTGTTTAAAAAGATTTCGTTTAATTGGAATGAGAGCCGTCGAAAAAACTCTGTGATGTAAAATGTGCAACAGAAAAAAAATTGATACAAGATATAGCTTCTATATATATATAGCTTCTATATATATTCAAAGACAAAGTATTAAATATAAAAGAGTACCACTTCGATCTTTTCTAAGAATGTATTTTGATTATGTAAATGAGTATTATTATTATTATCATTTGTCTTTTTCTGCTTGATTTAAAAACAAAACAAAGGCCTACTCTATGGTGTCTCTCATATCCTTTAGGTATGGGGATAAAACAGCAGCATTAACTTAATGCATGGTGATCTTCTGTCTCCTCTTCATATTTAAAAAAGCTCTGTCTATTTACCAGCACTGTGTCAGTCAGTGAGACTTGAGGTTGTTGAGCCTTTCATCGGGGCTTCGGATGATAAACATGCTTGAGGGTTTCTTTTTCTGTGTTTGCATATCGCTGCTGCTATGAACAACTCTGACCCAAACAGCCTCTGCTATAATGACCTTTGTTGTGTAATTGATCGAGGATATTCCATTTTAATGCATCAGCTGCAAGGACTTTGCATTTACTTTCAAATAAAAAACATTTACAGAATAAATTGACACTGTTGGCTGGTTGTTTTTCTTGTTTATCCATTAGCATAGCAACACTGAATAAGTTTACTCCTTGTTTAAGGTCAAAACACTTTTGTTTAAAGGTCAGTGTTAGGCGTTGAAAGAGTTTTCCCTGAAAAGCAATCAAACCACTTGCTTCTTGCACTCTTCCTCTGGAAGTGCTGGTTGTCACGGCACAGAGGCTCAGCACTTTGAGCACCGAGATGCAACTCAGCGCCATGGCAACCTGTCAACACATTAAGACACCCAAACATTATACAGGCCCTTTAGGTGGATTGGTGGCTGCCTGCCAGGGAGGGAGGCAGTTGCTTCTCCAATTAGCTGAATGGCTTGACAGTTACCATTTTGCAAGTTTGACCCTCCCACTAATCAAGATAGGTTGCAGGATTGCACAGCCACTGGTCAAATCCAGTGCAGTGATTTCACCCACAGCATAAATACTGTTCAAGCCCTCTGGATCTAAAAAAAGCAAACAAAAAACAGAAGAACTCTGCAAAATTATCAGCTGGTTTCCACATCCAAGCAGCGAAATATCTCATTCTCAATATCAATATCAACATTGCAGAGCTGAGTCCACAACAGTGCCAAAGCCATGGTTTTTGGAAAGAAGTTTCCCAAGGACGTCCTGCTGCCTCCTGTGCTGGAGGACGACGACGCTGAGACAGAGAGTGAGAGGGAGCAGCTGGGGACAACAGGAAGCCGACCTCACAAAGTCTTCATCAGGGGAAGTGTGGACAGCCAGGTAGGTGGGGGGAGTGACACATTGGAAGGACCTTTCACAAATCTATTTATCTTCACAGAGACTGAGAAACAGACTAGATGAGACACAGGAGAGGCATGTCTGGGAAAAATTCAAGGGGTATTGTAAACTAGCTGGGCTTCGTGTGATGCTACAAACACCATCTCTATGCATAACTGAGTGCTTTTCTTGCCCACAGCAATCCAAAAATAGCCGGAAGGAAAATATCCAGACTAAAGACGGGCTATTTTCCTTTTATGGATAGCTCTTTTGACCCCTGTTCTCCCATGTATTTATTAAACAGAGGCTGCTCTGGGTACCACCCTGAAAAGTCGGTTTTAATTGGCTTCTTATGTAGTCAGCTTGCAAGGTTGCACAGTCCATGGTGTGTGTAAAAAGTATAATGCATGAGGGCTACAACCCATGAATCATAAAATAATATTTCCCCGCTGACGTCACATTATGCTAAGGGGATGTAAGAAAGAAGTTGAAAAGTTAAAAAGGATGGAGGGGAGATGGATGGAAGCTTTAGCAGACAAGTTTAAATGGTCTATCCGCTCAATCCGGATAGGTGAAGTCATTAGCCGCAGGCAGGGGCATCATTTTTTGTCACCTTAAAGATTCTTCCAGGCCTCGAGCACATCTATCAAATCTCCACATTCAGAATACCAATAGCAGCTACGTTTTTTACTGGTCAGGATGTCCTCAAGCTTTCTTTCTCATTCTCTGTCCAGCAAGCGGTGACCTGGACAGAGGTGGACTTGCAAGGGCCAACGGGGAAACAGTCGAGCTCTGAGGGGGACGTGCCAGACGGAGGTGAAAAAACAGGTGAAGATCAGGAGGAGGAGGAGGAGGAGGAGGAGGAGATTGAACAGGAAGAGGTGGGAGAAGAGCAACAGGGAGCCGGGGAGCGTGTGACACCTGATGAGGACTACGACACTGACTTGGAGCTGGGAGGTAGAGACAGTTGATATTAGAAAGGAGAGGGAGTAAAAGAAGGTGAACAAATCATTACAAGTTATTATGAAGGGTGTCAGGTAGCTCAGGGACAGAGTGCATTTTTTTTTCCTGTCTCTCTTTTTAAAGTGGAGAAATAGCCAGTTAATATGAGTCGTGCATTTGACCTGAACTCAACCCCTCCTGACATCCTTTTTTTTTTTTTTTTTTACAACTTCTCTCTAAATTTATCTCTTACAACAAGCCTCATTTAAAAACTACAGAGCATTTTGATCTTGACTCTTGATTGGAACATGCATTGATGATGCACTGCCCCTTGTCCCTCAGTCTTAATCCTTCTTCCCCTCTCTGCCTCCTTCCATCTTCCATCACAGTCTCCAAATGATTTCAGAAAAAAAAAGAAAAAGAGAAAGAAAAACAGAAACTCCTCCACACACTCGCCCACACATTACAGCCCTGTTCTACATCTTAATGATTTCATCTCAGCTCTTTGTATCAGGCTTCTTTTTGCACCAGAAGCAGAAACCATCTGGTATGAATGAGCTCCCCAGACACGGTGAAATCAATCACGAGGGAATTTTCAATATCATGTTCAAAAGGCTCTCTTTGGAGGAAAATGCCCTATCTTCCCTTTTTCATTGAGGCATTGATGGAGAACGATTGTAACAGACACCTTAGCTAGTGTCCCATTTATGTTGCAGACAGGGAGGAACCATACGACCCGACGGGACAGACACGCTACATGGAAGCTTGCAAAATATTACAGATGGTGCCGGCCTCTTACTTCCTGCGGCACATACAGAACAGCGAGTTGTCCATGATGCACCACGGTCTGGGGCCTAAGGTAAAGCCAGTGTCAGCTGTTCCCATAACATGTAGGAGTGCATACTTTCTGTCTCAGCTTCCTTGCATTGCAGGTCTGCAGTTTTGTCTTAATTGCTTTCACTGTAATCACCTGAGGGAAGGTATTTAAATTGAACTTGCCTTCATGTGGGATATGCAAATGTTTCGAACCTCCCCTGTGGACGTATGCATGCAAGTGTATTTGAAAGCTCTGTATGTTTGGCCAAAGCTAAACATGGTAAATAAGACTATAATCCACACTGTTTCAGATCAACACAGACCTTTTAGCGCACATGAGTCATGCAATTCAAAGTCGCATTGCCCTCCAGGCTTCCGCTGCTTATGAGAAAATGCACTGTATTATGTCCGATGCAGCTGAGCTTTAAGAAGTGGTCAGCCCTTTCTCGCTTGGTAGATAATGTGTTTACATATCTGTGCAGTACTTCTTGCATGTAAAATTGTCTGCGTATGGGGCAGAGGTAGGCCATTATGCAGATTATCCCACTATGCATCCACTGGTGAGTAGAGGGTCCTTCGCCTTTCCAAAGAGAACCGAGGCTTTTTGTATTGTTTTACACTATTATAAAACTCAATATTTACACGTGGTGCACCTTTACCCTTGAGTAAATGTTTCCACTTTTTCGAGGAGATTATTCCTGTCTATGGCCTTGAGAATTTTGCCATTCAAGAAGACTTCATCCATGTGAATGTGGTCTCAAGCTTTAATTACTGGGTAGATCTCTGAGTGAAGAGCACATCCTGTACAAATATGAAAATGCAGTGCCTGGAGCTCTTGGCGACACAATTTGACATTTTTACGGGCTACTACTTATCCATAACGCCGTAAAAGCTCTGCATTTCACCAAATAAATTCAATCCTTAACAAGGATGTGGAGGGTTTCGGCTTCAGTGGCATCATTCAGACACATTAAATTGGATTCAAAAACGTCTTCACCAGTCAATCACAGCTGAGCGGTGCAGCCCAAAAGTGCAGCTGTCAAATGTTATCCAGTCATTGCATTGCAGACTGATAGGCTTATCGAATCTTATGCACTGCATTCATTTTAACACTTCTGACAAATTCACCTTTTTAATATCAAGTGAGTGTGTGGGTTAATGCACATAACTTTTTCATTAGCCACACCAGAAACTATAATTTTCATGTTCCAAGCCCGATTCTTGACCCACGCCTCCACACAGCTCCATTCTGCTTAATTTGCCTCACACAAGTTTTATATATATGTATGTGCATATACAGTGCATGACTATATCTCTTTCTTCCTACCTGCATCAGCACATCTGCTCTACTCTTTTAAGAGAAAAAACAGATAAGAATACAAACAGCAGTGAACAAACAGAAGAATTTTACTTTAGGGGGAAAATGTGTCTGCAGGGCACCAAAGCACTGGCGGTTGCCCTGGTAACCAACACTTCAATACTGAGGCTGAACCTGCGAGATAATTGGATGGAGGGAATGGGCGGAGCTGCAATGGCCGAGATGTTAAAGGAAAATTGTTACATTACAGGTGATTTTACTTGGGCACACAGGCATGCACACGCTTCCTCTCCCGCTGCCTCACCTCCTCCCTCAAGAGTGCCACTGCACACCCACTCATATGTCACTCTCACCCCAATTATATCCCATTGTACATGCCTCTGCATCTGAGGTCTCCATGTAATGTTTATTGGCTGTCAATCACATCCATTACTCAGAAACCTATGGGGGATACTGTATATTTTTGTGATATATGCATCCAGGAAATCCTATGAGTCATGCAAGCACTTCTGGCTGATAAGATTCCTAATAACCTTTATTATGGAGTAATTATATTATTGCCACAAATATAAGGCATTCATAAGTACTCCAATTTTATAAATCCATGCTGAGATAGTCTGCCAATATCTATCACCCTGATGCCACAGCAAACATGTTCCAGCACATCTATTAAAAGGAATCTTCTCTTTTTGATGTGAAAATACACCATGTTTCCATCCCACATATTCCCCAAATATTATTCTTTTGCCCTGGTTCCTTTTCTACCATATATGACCTTTCATATCATGTCAATCCAGAGGTGGACTTGTCAGACAACAGGCTTGGGGAGCACGGGGCCAAGGCCATAGCCAGTATGCTGCAGGAAAACAGCACCCTGGTCAGCCTCAATCTGTCAGGAAACCGTCTGAACGACCGGGCCGCCCTGCACCTTTGCACAGCCCTCATCACCAACACAAGGCTGCAGCACTTGGACCTGAGCCACAACACCCTGGGAGAGGCGGCAGGTAGGGGCGCAGTTGGCAAAAGATGTCAAAAACTGAACATATTTGCTCTGTAAATATTAAAGTAATACTTAAGCTCAAAACTACATATTTTCTATCCTTTACTCAGCCTGACTTGTCTTTAATGTTCGATTAAAAAACATCTTCACTGCATATCTCATGGAGAGCAAAGAATTAAAACCTCCCTTTTTAATTCTCAGAGTCTTTGTGCAGCATAATACAAGTCCTGACTCCCCATTTGTATGTTCAATATGTCTCAAACCAATGCAGTTGTAAGTTTTGATTTGTGAAAGATATCCATATCCAACACTAGAATTTAATCTGAGCAATCCGGGTGACTTAGTCAATCTCAGTTAGTGAGGATGCGACTTTGTTCTCTACTTCAGCCCCAGTTTGTGATTTAGACAGATAAAATGAATGGATATTTTATATAACAGTCTTGCTTAGTGTAGCTTGATGTGCAGCATTCTTTCTTTGCTAAAGCTGGAGTTGAAGTTTCTGCACTCCAGCTCCAGGCATTGTCAGTGGCACAACATTTTCACCATGAACACCAGGGAATTTATTTATCTGGCTAAAGCCTGAAAAAACAAAAAACAAAAATGTAATTATCATAATAGTTATACATATTTATTCTTCTAAAAAAGAAAAGACTTGCATACATGACTAATACTATAATTTGCCAAGGAATCAGAGCATTGTATGCCCTCTGTTGCTTCAAATCTCTCTCTTCAGTTTTGACTTGATAGTATAGTTTCTGTAAAGCCGATATCATGTTCTACTTCTGCTCTACTATTTATAAATAAGATGCCTTCTCCTCCCTCTGCTTCCCTCCTTCCTTTTATGCCAACTGCCAAACTGCTACTCCATCTGTAGAGAATGGCCAAAGGGTCACAAAACAGCAAAATACTCAAACCAAGCTTGGCATCCCCCCCTTAATTATTGTAAATATGAATATTATTGGAAGCAGAAGTCCACTGTGCTGTTGTTATGAATACTAACTCAATTAAGAACCCTAAAATATCATCAAAATATTTTATGAACAATAGCTTTTAAGACAATTCAAATAAGCCTACATCAAAAATCATTATCATATCAGATTATTAGATGTTTTAGATATACCAAGACTCTGAATATACCACAACAGACAGTGTAGGCCTATGTATCTAAATCTCAGAGTTAAATTACTTATCCATCTTGAAGTACCTACCAGTGCTGGTATCCAGTCAGGTGTAGAAATCCACTATTTCAACTTAAATCCTGTATTTCACATGATTGATGGCTTTTGAGTGACATTTTTGGTGCTAAGTGCTCATTGCTGTGGTATTTCTGCACTGCACTTTTCAGAAATCACTTGTCAATCAAACAATGTGTCCACTACTGTGACATGTTTCCTTGGATTTTCTGCTTAAAGGGTAGGTTCTGGTTTGTTAAAGTGGGGCTGTACCAGGTATTTATCCAAAGTCAGTGTCTTACCTGCAGTAGATGTCAGTCAAGGCGCCCCCAGCTCGGAGAAGCAACAAAACGTATTTTACACATCTAAAAAAAAAAAAAGGGCCCACCTCAAAAATTTAACATCAGTGTAAGTGTACACTATATTTAGAATATTTTCATTGCTTTACATTGCCGTCAGACAGTCGTTTCCTTTGGCACTATATTTTCTCAACTGTAATATAGCGCGCGACACACGTGCACTCTAGGAATACAAAAGTTCTAGAGCTGAGAAAAAGTAGTGCCAAAGGAAACGGCTCTCTGATGTCAATGTAAAGCGGTGAAAATATCCTAAATATAGCCTACACTTACACTGATATTGATTTTTTTAGGGGGCTTAAATATGTTCTGTTGTTGCCCCCCTCCGCACCAGTACATTGCTAAGCTCCTGTGCCCATTCTCCTGCCTGCTTCTCTAA
>OMKZ01027415.1:0-12335 GCA_900302535.1 Neoniphon sammara
TTGTTTACTGCCCAGATTTTGTTGATTTTAAATGTAAAACAATTATCCATAAGCCTCTGTGCAGAATAGAATTAACGTTACTCATTACTACATAGAGTAATATCTCACAACTTTTGAGCGGATTTGGTGTCTTGTCGATGAGCTGTTGACTTCTGACCGACTGTTTACCCCTGCCGTGCAACTGGTGACGTAATGATTATGTAGTGTTGTGATATATGATCCGGAGTTTAAAAAATAACGGTGTGGTCTGCAAATTGTGTTTTACTTTGAAAATTCGACCGGATGTTCTACGCATTTTATTTTGTATACACAGTGCGACTTCCTGTCTGGCTCAATCTGCTCTGTTGAAATTGACGCGGCTGCCGTCGAAAATAGACCTGGTGCGTATTTTTAGCGGAGCAGAGCGCCGAGCCGCTTCTGGGACGCTGCTGAGACGCTGCTGAGACGCTTCTGGGACGCGGCTGAGACGCTTCTGGTGGGAGTGCACACATTGACTACAATGGAAGCGATCAGCCGCGGCGATCGCGGCGCAACCATTACGCGACGGAGATGCTTCTGGTGGAATTTGGGGCTTACCCAGACTGAGGTAAAATGTTCGATAGCATTTCCACCTCTGTACGTCCACTGGTTTGGTTCCTATGGATAGCATTTTGTGTTAGCTTTGCATAAAGACTTGAAGTCTACATGAGTCATTAGCCAAGCTCCATCAAAGTGAAAAAATAAATTTCAGAACAATTCTGAAGCTGTCTTATTTACACAATGTATCATGTGTATTGGCTAAAGACTTGAAGTCTACAGGACTCATTATCCCCTTTCTATTCTCCTAATTCTCCTAAAACGACTTGTTTTTTAAAACAATTCCAAGACGCATATTTCAAATACGCATGAAACAGGGTATTTTGCCCAAAACTTTGGAGTATTCCTTTACAGCAGTAAACCACAGTATTTTTGTATAAATGATTGTTATTCCACTGATATTTTCACAGCCCAAGAGACCCAAGTAGTTTTACAGTACATTAAATAACTACTGCACCATACCTCTGTAAGCAATTTTATGCAAAGCACAAGAAAATACTTAAAAGTTATTTTTTGTATTTCATGTGTCATTTAACAAACATGACTGTCAAACTTTATTGGTTACAACTGATTCGTATGCTGCATGGAAGTACAGCATTTAGGGAGTCTTTTTTTTACCACGCAATTCAGAAGAAAAGATTTTGGGTGATAAAGCAAGGAAATTGGTGGCAATTTGACATTTTTGGTGAAGCAAGTCTAGACTTGCCTTTGCCAGAGTGGCACTTGATGGACAGTCAATGACTCATCATCCATTCCAGTCTCATTGTGATAGATTTGGTTAGTAGGAGGTGAGGCTCCTCCACAGCCCATCCTGCCTGGCCTCTGCTCTCTCCTCGTATGCCCTCCAGCCTCATCCATCCCTAGCCCAGCCATTTGTACTGCAACACAAAGTGAATGTACGTTAGATGTAGTGGACATGGTATGGCAGAGATTCCAATATTATAAAATATAGAAGATTAATGAGAATCTTGGGAAAGATTTATGGATTTCTCATTTTTAATATTAATAGTCACCTACTTTCTTAACTGAATAAAGTTGATTTTCTGTATGATGAATCATTTTAATGCAAGTTAGTTTAATGAAAGGCTGAAGATGATATCTTTCAAGAATTCTGTGAAGGCATTTTGGTGACAATTGGATTGATGTGTGTGAATGAATGAAGCAGCATGATATTCCATCACAGCTTATGGCAGTGTGAGAGGAAACAGAAGCTGCCACATAGAGTGATGCGTTGGCTGTGGAGTGTAAATCTAAAATAAGACATTCATCATGGGCAAAAATGTAAAATACTACTGCTACTGCCACCATTATTACAACTACTGATTACACTGATGATACTACTGGTACTATTACTAGCAGTACTACTGGCCTACTGCTGCTGCTAACACAACTACTATTACTACTCCTATTACTAAAATTATTATTACTTACTACTGCTGCTGCCATTACTTTTACTGATACTAATAGTGCTACTATTACTATTAGCTGCTACTACTACTATTACTATTACTTTTTCATTATTGCTGCTACCACAACCACTACTGATAATTCTATAACTGTTACTACTACTATTGTATGTAAAGGTACAATTCAACAGTAGAACTGACCTTGAAGATTTAGGGATTTCACTTACTTCTGAAGAGTGGGAAAGATTAAGGAGAGATACTGCAGTAATTCTAAAATCAGTTAGATTCAGAGTAATAAAATTGAAATTCCTTCACAGAGCATATATCACTCCCACCAGAAAGAAAATGGACCCAAGTTCCTCTGACCTCTGCTGACATGGTTGTGGACAAATGAGAACCTTGTATCATATGCTGTGGCTGAATACAATTCTAGAATAAATTTTTGATCAAGTTTGGAAATGTGCTTCAGCATTGCATAATTGCAGCTAATGTAGACCAGGGCTGAGCAGCCCTAAGAGAGTCTATTTTGAAGCCTTGGTTCTCTCTGGGTAGACCTATAGACCTGTGATGTGATTGGATGTGATTGGCGCTAACCTCGCTAGCCGCCCAGGTTCAACAGTTGGCGGTCTCCATGTCCCAGCAGGCCGGTCCCGCCTCGGCTTCAGCCCCTCCTGCTCCAGCCCCGAGTGTCCTGCTAGCCCCGTTCCAGAACCCCGGGTGGGGGCACCAGAGTGCTACACCAGGGACCCTGAGGGCTGCAATCCGTTCCTGACTAACTGCATCATCCTGTTTGCCCTGCAGCCCCACATCTTCGCTTCAGAGGCCGCCAGGGTCGCCTTCGCCATCAACCACCTCACCGACAGGGCACACCAGTGGGGAATGGCCGAGTGGGAGCGGGGCACGCCAGCCTGCTCCTCATTCCAGGCTTTCTCGGCTGAGCTTCGCAAGGTCTTTGGTCCCGTTTCCCTGGGTCCTGATGCCACTGGGGGACTCATGAGCCTGAGACAGGGGAACTGGACCGTGGCCAACTACACTATCGACTTCCGGACCCAGGCCCGATGCAGCAACTGGAACACTTCGACCCAGTGCGACGCCTTTCTGCATGGACTCGCCCCATACATCAAGGATGAGCTGGTTTCATTTGAGCTCCCAGCCTCCCTCGACAGACTCATTGAGCTTACCACCAGGCTGGACCGACGTATACAGGCGAGGAGAGGGGAGCGACGTGGAGAGGAGGCAAACTGTCGACCATCCGTCCGCCGGCGTGAGTCACCAGCCACCCTCGGTCCGCTCTCAGAACCTGCACTCGGGGGGATTGAACCCATGCAGGTGGGGCACACCAGCCTGACACCTGAGGAACGGGAGCGGCGGTACTGAAGGAGCCTCTGTCTCTACTGGCCAGGCCGGACACTTCATCTCCCGTTGCCCAGTTAAAGAGAGGGCTCAGCAGTGAAAAGGGGCATTCTGCTGAGCCGGTTCCAGAACTCTGCCCCTAACTCCAGACCTTTGTTCCATGCCCAGCTCCTGTTGACAGGGGACTCTCTCACCCTCGCCATGTTCATTGACTCTGGGGCAGACGTCAGCCTGATTGATGAGGGCCTCGCCCTTCAGCTGAGCCTCGATGAGGTTCCTCTGCCTCGTCCAGTGCTGGCCAGTGCTCTGGACGGTCATCTCCTGGGGACCGTCACTCACCAGACTACGCCAGTCCACATGCTCCTGTCCGGCAACCACCGGCATCGACTACAGGTTCCTGAACGACATCACAGTGAAGAACCATTACCCTCTCCCCCTCATCGCCTCGGCTTTTGAGCTGCTCCAGGGGGCCACTATCTACACGAAGCTGGACCTCTGCAATTCCTCTCATCTGGTCCGGATTCGGGAGGGGGATGAGTGGAAAACGGCCTTCAACATGCCCACTGGACGCTATGAGTACCTGGTAATGCCCTTTGGGCTCACCAACGCCCCAGTTGTTTTCCAGGCCCTTATCAATGATGTTTTAAGGGACATGCTGAACAAGTATGTTTTTGTCTACCTGGATGACATTCTGATCTTCTCCCAGGCAAAGCAGGAACACGTACACCATGTCCACTCAGTACTGCAATGCCTGTTGGAGAACGTGAAGGCAGAGAAGTGCGAGTTCCATGCTACCACTGTTTCCTTCCTGGGGTACATCATCAGCCAGAACCGGATGGAGATGGACCCTGCCAAGGTCTCTGCCATTGCCTCCTGGCCCATCCCTGACTCACGTAAGCAGTTACAGTTACAGTTATGGTTCCTGGGGTTCGCCAACTTCTACAGGAGGTTCATCCAGGGGTACAGTACCGTGGCCACCCTGCTCACCGCACTCACTTCCTCCAAGATACCCTGCCAATGGACCTGGACCACTGATGAGGCATTTCAGCACCTCAAGAAACTGCACTCCTGCACCTTCTTCTTCAAACATCTGTCATCAGCTGAGAGAAACTATGATATTGGTAACCGTGAACTGTTGGCCGTGAACTTGGCATTGGGGGAGTCTCGTCATTGGTTGAAGACACCTTTTCTGGTGTGGACTGACCATAAGAACCTGGACTATATCCGCACGGCCAAGAGACTGAACTCACGCCAGGCCCTTGGTCATTATTTTTCACCAGGTTCAACTTCTCCCTCTCCTACTGACCAAGCTCCCGCAACATCAAACCAGACACCCTGTCATGCCAGTTCTTGGTCAGGGAGGAGAACACACCAAACCTGGGCACTATCCTTCCTGCTCCCCGCCTGGTGGCTGCGCTCATGTGGGAGGTAGTGAAGTGGGTTAAGGCTGCCCTGCAGGACCAGCCAGGTCCCAGCGCCTGTCCCCAAAACCGCCTGTTTGTTCCTCAGGAGCTGAGGTCGGAAGTCCTGCAGTGGGCTCATGGGTTCTGGCCCACCTGCCGTCCTGGAATCCAGTACAGCAAGGAGGCCCTGCAACGAAGGTTGGTTAGCAGTGGTCGACCGGTTCAGCAAGATGGCTCACTTTGTGCCTCTACCCAAGCTCCCATCAGCCAAGGAAACCGCTGAACTGGTTCTGCAGCATGTGTTTTGGCTCCACGGTCTCCCATCAGATGTGGTGGCAGACTGGGATTCCCAGTTCACCTCGGTCTTCTGGCAAGAGTTCTGCCACCTGATTGGAGCCTCCACCAGCCTGTCCTCTGGTTTCCACCCCCAATCCAATGGCCAATCGGAGAGGCTGAATCAGGAGATGGAGGCGGCTCTCCGCTGCATGGCATCCAAGCATCCCTCAACCTGGTCCAAGCAGCTTCTGTGGGTTGAATACACCCATAACTCGTTAACCAGCTCCGCCACAGGACTCTCTTGCCGGTTCGGGAGAGTCCCCTGATGCCAGCCTCGCAGCCGCCACCATCTCCGTGGATAATTGATGGAGCCCCCGCCTTCACGGTGGACTATCTGCTGCATTCTCACTGCCGGGGAAGAGGCCTCCAGTACCTCATTGACTGGGAGGGGTACGGTCTGGAGGAGAGGTCATGGGTCCCATCTTGGCTGATCCTGGACACTCAGCTCATCCGGGAGTTCCACCGCCGCCATCCTGACCAGCCTTCCAACATCACCACGGCGCGGAGGGGTGCCAACGCTGATCTCCAGCCCCTTTCTTCGTCTGAGGGATCAGGTGACGAGGAGGAGGAGGAGGAGGGGTCATCATCAGAGAGGGACAAGCCAAGCTCTGAGGAGGAGGAGGCAGAGAGGGAGGCTTCAGAGGGGTTCTATCCCTCCTCCAGGTCCCCTCCATCCACCCGGCTCAACTTGAACTGTGTTTGGGACGGCCCCTTGGGACGGCCCCTGGTAAACTTACCTGCCTTCTGTCCCCGACCACGTGCTCTGCCTCAGCGTCCTGAGCTTCAGTTTGTTTTACTGGCTCCAAGCTCTCTGCCTGGCTCCGGTGTTTCTCCTGTCTGCTCCCTGTCGGCACCTCTGCTTCTGTGGTCTGCTCTCCCAGTATTGATTCCCCTGCTTGTCCCCAACCTCGCCGCTGCCCACTCCTCATCGGTGCTTCTGCCCTGTCGACTAACTCATCCCGTTACAGACCTCCAGCTTCGACTCTGGCTCACACTTTAAGCTCCCACCCTTTCTTCTGTGAGGCTAAAAGACTGAACTGTACGGGTCCGCGGGTCCAAGGGTCCAGCTTACTCTCCCTGGTTACACAGCCGAGTTCGGCTGCCTCTCTTCTCCAAGCCGATACTTCAGAGACTGTGTGTGGGCAACTAGCCTGAAGATTGAACTGTGTGCTGCGTCTCTCCATGCTGCTCTTCACTCTGTGTGCTGTGTTGACAATAAAAGTCATTACTAACTGTTGCTGAACTGTATTGTACTGCTTTTGGGTCCAAACCACACCCGTTACACTCACAGCTCCTTACCACTGTGGAGATGAGTTGCAGTTCATGTCAATTTTGTGTAAGTTAGTGTCATAACGTGCTGCCAGTGTTCTATTTTAAACAGCTACATGCTATCAGTTTTTTCGAACATTATTGGCTAAGCTTTATATTTTTGCATTGCTTGTATATACATTGTGGGCTAAGTGCCACAAACAAGCAAGCTTAAACCAGTGTCATGGACCCATTTAGGTTAAATATGAACCACCAAACAATGCACACAAATAAACCAGGCCATACTCAGAATGACAATGCAAGGACGTTCAGGATAAATCAATGTATTGGAAGTCAATGAACAAAGAAAATCAGTCCCCACAAAAGATAATGTCCTTTAAAGGCAAGTTCACATAGCCCAAATTCAAGTCCCAATGTTATTCACCAAATATAAAACAAAAAACACCACTCTTTGGGGATTCAACTTTGTGCACACATGGAAGCGGTTGATCCTGGACACAGTTCTCTAGTTTACTGAGGGTTGTTTGGTGGCCAGCGTGGCAAAATGGTAGCTCCGGTTACTCCCTCCTGCCGATTGTGGACTGTACATGAGGACTGTGGACTGTAACCTTAGCTTATATGTTCAAACACTTGGAAAACATAGTTTCAAACAGGTTTCTGGTATCAACTAACAACCTTCCCGTATTGTGACTTCCCTATGTGCAGGCACAGACTACATAGACAAGTTTTAACTGTCAGACTGTTTAATGAAGTATCAAGCAACTGTAACAAACTATTTAGTTTTTGTGATTTTGACCAAACATCACTCATAAATAGGAGGAAAATCAGAAACTATGTATCTCCAGCCTATTTGAGCAATAGCTAAAGAGTTGAGAGCCTGAATTCCTCTTCACTCTTTCAAGGAATTTTTGTTAACCTTGTAGCAAAAAATAGAGGGATAAATCCTAAGACTTAATTACTGAGCTACAGTGCTTTCTTTATTTAATGGAACTAAGGGAAGAGTCTGCTTGAATGATCGAGGCATTTTTTTAGCCTTGCAAAGAACAACATTTAGAAGGCTAAGATAAACCTATTTCTAATGGTTTCAAGGCATCCCTCCCAAAACACACACTGACACACACACACACACACACACAAATGCAATGCACAGCTACACATACACACATCTTCACTTGGGAAATATTGGGTTATGAATGAATCCACAACTGTTATTAAAGTGAAAAAAGTTAATCCAGCAACGCTGCAGAGAATTATCTTTCCCCAAGAATCTGATCCAACACTTCCCTCTAATATGGTAGTTATATCAAATATCAGATGAAGCACTCTCAATTGAAATCTTCCTTATGTGGACGATAATGACTTTCCTGCTTGAATCCAATTTAAGAGCCTCTAATGGCCCCATAATGTTCCCCCGCACAGCAAATTAACAGCCATGCATGAGGCTGTGGCACTGAAAAGAGACACTTTTACTCACTTTTAAACTATGTGATTTGCCTTTTTCCCCCAGAAGAAATAACACATCGGGGAGGCGAACATGTCATGAAAAAAAAGAGGGAGACATTGGAGAAATGAGGCACAATTATTATTAATATTATCCCACACGCTGCTGGGTTTATTGCACAGCATACATGCGCCATTTAAATATTGGCTTTCACAAACAATATTGGATGGGTTATAGTGCATTAATAAAACGGAGGCAGAAATCCTCGCTTAGAACACCAGACACAGTCCTTTTTATGTGCTTTTTTATTTTTTACAGCATGCAATAATGCAGTTGTAAGCGACTGTTCTTTGGAGCACTTTCATCTGTATGGACAGTGAAATGACTGATCCTATCTAGTCTTATTGATGTCTATCTTGCCCAATAACAGTAAGGAACAGTGAGTCCACAAACATTGTGTTATCAGTGAACGCACCCATCCCATCCATTAATTTCTACAAGATGTCATGCTGTCCGGCTAAGATAGCTGGGCTATAGTGCTATAGGAGGTCAAAAGTCCGATTCCCGCAGCATTACCTCACCAAAGGCTTTTTTTCTACCTTTATCCAGGAAAGGTTTTGCTGATCACACAAACGCACATTCATTCTGCAGTCATCAAATGAATGGCATAGTCATGCATTTGGGGGCCTTGCTCAGGAGCACCTCGATGGGAAAACTACTTTTAGCGCACAAGGTTTCGCAGTTGCACCACAATTTTTAAGCAGTGACACTCTCCCAAGTCCATATTCCATGTTTCAAGTCTAGTTTATCACCAAGACAAACCAGGTACAACTGATTGTCTGGGGCAGGTTGTAAGAGTAGGCTGGACGTAATTTGTGGTTTAATTGCCTGACGTCAAATACCTGATCCAACATCTGGACATAATGCCACATCTGGGTCTACATCTAATGTCTATCCAGTTGTAAGACTTAGACTAGTGAGTAATTGATTTGCAACTTGTTGGCTGTCTGGTAGAAGTCTTCACAGGCGCAAAAAGCTGGACCCAATCCAAAATGGACCTGTGGCATTGTTGGATCCATGACCGAACCCGATATGACTAAATTATTTTTTTCTTAAACAGAGACCCAGCCTGAAATGAACCCGAGGATAATTAGACCCAGATATGGTTTTTAGAATGTAATACCATTTCCAACACAAATTACTGGTAAGTCTAGGATAAAGAGTGAAGAATTTAATATGGAAGAAAAGGGGTCTTCTCAGGTCCATACAGGTAAATAAATTTCAGATTCGCTTACCCAAGACCCACAGCAATTATAATAGACCTGACCTGTGCCCATGTGACAAGTCAAGATTTTGGACCCGAATCTGCTTGTGTCTCGGGTCAGGTCTTGGGTTTTCAGGTCTGGGTGGACCTATGAAGACCTCTACTGTCTGGCCTTTAACCAATTTTCTGGCGCTGTCTGTGGTGCTGAATTGGTGCAATGAGCCTGATCATCAAATAATTCTGCAATGAAAGATGCTTTTGCTGCTGCCAGTTACAAATTGTGGTAGACTGTCCTGCAATTTTCAAGTTTTGTGTAAATGTTTAATTTGACTGCTGATGTCTGTTAGACTGCTGCTTGAGGAGCTGAAGCCTCCCTCACAGTCAGCGGTTATAGTTCCTACCATCTATAGTTTCTACATCTAACTTCTCCTAAAATGACTCTTGTTTAAAAAAAAAAATCCAAGACGTGTTTCAAATACATGATACATTGTGTAAATAAGACAGCTTCGGAGTTGTTGTAAGGTTTATTTTTTAACTTTGACGGAGCTAAGTCAATCGACATACAGAGGAGTATTCCTTTAACATCTCTGTAACATTGCTAATCACTTCACTTCATGTCTCCATATTTTCTTTTTCAGAGACAGCACCTTGGATGAAAAATGATTATTAAAGTGATCATTTTGAGATATATATATATTTTTTACTTACTTACTTTTACTTTTTTTTTTTACTTCCCAGAGATCACCTGTCAATCAAACAATGTCGCGTTTTTTCCTTGAATTTCTCTCACTCTTTTCTTTGCCTATTCAGCCATGGGGAGGCATTGCTGCTCATGCTAACTACCCGGTTCACTTCCTCTGTGTATTCCAAACAAAAAATAACATAAAATGCACCACTCCAAAGTGATGTTTAGAGGAGCAAATGGAAAGGATTCATGAACTGGATATAAGTTGAACCTCTGCTGTGCTGTGTCAATCCGTAATAAAGAGTAACAAAATAAAAATGTTTTCATACAATGGTTTTGTGGGTTATTACTTCAAATGGAATTTATGGTGGTATTTTGCACATTATAACAAGAATTTCAAATGGGCACAAAATATTGTCAAACCCATCCAGTCCTGTGCAAGAGCCTCAGAAACAGCATCCAAGGGAAATTAAAATCCTCCATCCTCTTTGTGTGCATGAAATCTCTGTTTGACTCAGTATTTTAAGAACAATTCTTAATTCTACAAATGACAGCTGAAATCAGCAGGGCCAACAAAAATGAAAAAAAAAATGTTGACTGTGGAGTTTGACTAAATGATTGTTTTAGGTGTGGGTGTTTCCTCATATATGGAGTCAAACCCAATATATTTGGGTTATAAACACAGACTGGAAAACAATACCTGTCATCATGATAATTCACCACCTCCCTTGACGCTACGTGACGAGGCTGACAAATACGCTAATGATTATATAGGCGTGATGGAAGCCAACATATTGGTAAGCACTAACAGCCCAATATAGCATGATGAATAGGGCGAATTTGGATGGCAAGCCAATTAGATATTCATGCTCAGATAAAATGGATGTGCTCCCTTGTAATGAGGCAATGTGTGTGTGTGTGTGTGTGTGTGTGTGTCAGCATTACAACTGCAGAGCACTGTATAAACAGCTGGTTTTAGAAGTGCACGGGGGGCAGATGGGAGGATGGAAAGTAAGAGAGAGACTGAAGAAGAAAGAGCAGGCAGAAAAGATGCTGTAGGTGTTAACGAGCTGTTAGAGGTGTAAAAGTAATGAATGAATGAACATCTTGTTCTTTAGATTAGCTGGCATGGGGGAAAAGAAACAGAAGGGGTTAGAAAAGGCAGGTTAGGAGAGCAAGGAAGAATAGAACACTGACATATATACACATATATGAGTGTGTAAGAAAGTGAGCCTGCAAAGTAGTCTAGTCACTGGAGTCTCATGAGTCACTCTGGATAAGGAAACATGCATACACCCTGTTCTTGTGGCATTTTCGCTTTATTGAATGGTTTATAGTACAAAGAAACAGGAAAAATTTGACATGGGATAAAGATTCCAGGCCGGATTCAAACCCAGGACATTTACTGCATTTACATGCACTCAAGAATTTGGTTTACTCGCCTCAGACTGTGGTTCCCCAATTTCTCAACTGCCATGTAAACGGGAACACCGATTTCGGAAATTGGGGTAAGGGATTAAGAGAAATCGGCGTACGCTAGATGAATTTCTCCTGGAGTCACACGATTTCTCGGCCACGTAAACCCGATCCCCGATTTCCAACCAGCTTTTTACAAGTGCGCATGTGTGTAGCATGATAAACATTTAAATATTAATTTTGCACTCGTTGAATATTGGGGCGCCACCTTCAACTGAAGAAAAATGGATAAACTAAATTAATCAGTCTCAGATTAGAAAGTTTTGAACTCTCGATACAGGGATCTCTGTCTCTGCTTTAAAGGAATACACAAACACAATCTCTTGGCGATAAATGAAGATATGTATTGAACTAGACTACCAAACAACAGGGATGAATTGGGAATAAATGTGTATATACATGTTATACAAATAGAATGAATGAATGAAGTGGTCTTTGGTTCGGATGTTCAGCTTGGAGAGTGAACTTTGATGCTGGAGTTCTACTACTCTAACCAACACAGGCCCGGCACCAGGATGAAGTTACTGAGGGGGCAATTAAAAATTGCGAGGGGGCTAATCTTTTTCATACAGTCCAACACAGATAGCATCATCAGACCATTGATTCGAATAAAGTATTTATTAAGATTTCATGAACTACTAGGCTGAACAACAAAAATCAAAACACCAAAACAGAACGTGGTTCTCTTTCCCTCTCTTGTCGACCGACTTCACCTCCCTGGCCCTGCTTGTCGCTTCTTTCTAAATACAACAGACCAGAGACAAATAGAGTTAGGGTTGAAAGTAGCCTACTATTTACAATACAAGCACAAAAAGTAAGCTGAACCGATGTGTTCTGTCTATCGCTCCTCCGCTCCATTTCAGAACCAGGGACAGACGTGTGTGACATAGAACGGCGATACCCAAACTTTTTTTTTTGGCCGTGCACTCCTTCAAATTCCAGACATAGCACGCAATATGAGAGCGCGCAATATTTGGAGACACGTCTTCAAAGAGGCTTCATGCGGAAATAGTTTATTTTACATGAACACCTGCAAAAAACAATACAATAAATGAACCGCAAATGTCATGCTGTTATGCAGTAGCGCCGCCAGGATTCAATTTTGTACGCACAGATCCGCCAGTCC